>PVJX010007930.1:0-68179 GCA_004027295.1 Dolichotis patagonum | reverse complement strand
TGATTTACAATTACATGCAACAATGTAGGTGAGTCTCACAAACACTGAACTAAGAAAACATGCAATATTTTTTGCATTGTCTTTACACAAAGTCAAACATGCCATTAGGTATACACACGATGTATTAGCTAAAGTAGCCTGAAGGAAGCTTCTGAGGTGCTGTGACTACACGACTTCTTCATGTAGGTGCCATATACAGGATCGTAGCTATATAAATAAGAGCCACAGAGTTATAGGCATTTCTGTATGGATATTTGCTCCAGAGAAAAAGTTAAAAAGTAACTACCACTGGTAAATATCTGATAGTCCTAAAATATCATCCTCACTGTAAATATTTGAGGCTACATGAAAGTATTTTACTGCCAATATATTTTAAACTCTTAATTTTATTTCTGTGCACTCTTGGAAGAAACAGCAAAGCTACTCTGATATGTCATTGTTCAATAACAGTCTTCAAAGTGACCACTGTAACCTTTTATTATTGGAAGTCTTAATTGAACTAACTGGGATACCAAGATGATGTCATGGAGTGGAGTCTCAGATGTACAAAATGATGTTTCAATCAATGTTTTAAGAATTCATTCTGTTTTCTGCATTGTTAAATGAATCAATTTAAATGTTTAAATATAGGTTTTTGGCTCCTATATGAGGCAATCAATAATTTTGGTTTTTGAGAGATGCTGCCAAAAACTGAGCAACTATTAAGATCAATAACTGTAAAACTCATTGTAAAATCACGGATGAATAACCATTCCATTGAGTATTTGCTTACTTTGTTCTTCTAAAATATTATATAATTTGGTTCTTTAATCTCTTTGTTATCATAGACCTTGTGCAACATCGGATAATCTTTCAAAGCATGGTACTCAGTGCTTGATTACTTGGATCTGAGATGCAAAGCTATTGTTAATAATAAGGAAGAAAAATGGATCCTTTTGTTACTAATTGATTACATCCTAAATAGCATTCATTAACTTCAGTCAACACCAGTGTATCATTATAGGACATTATTTGTTATAAATTTTTGAATTAGACTTCAAGTAGTTTTAAATTCATGTATGTATGCATATAACTTTTTTAAAATTTTATTTAAAGAGAAGAAAGAAAAAACAAAACAAAACAGAATAAAGGGTAGCAACAATACAGAATTCCAAGGAAAAGAACAACAACAAAAAAACCTAAGAGATTATTACTTGACAAATTACATACTGACTTCTTGGAAATAGTTGTTCAAATTATAAGGTTAAAACATGTAAAGTAGACATTCAAACAGTGAGTCTGTTAACAGTTCTGTTCCATGATCTGACAAAAAAAAACAGCAATATGGTCATCCATCTTACCCACTCAAATATACATTCAATTATATCAAAAGGGTAAAATTAAACACAACAAAACAGAACAAAGTGGATCACAAGAAAGCAATGTAAGGGACATAAATTCCAAAACTAGACAATTGAAGATACTCACTCTCTATCGTATTGACTCTTATTTTCTTCCAAATAGTTTTCCATATTGTCACATACAGGGAATTCACATGAAACAACATAGTATGCAATTGATCTGAGCAGGATGAGGAGGGCATTTCAGGTCTTCAGGACCATACAATAGGGAAGCTGAGAATGGCTGTCATAGTGTCTCTCATTCTACTCAAAACAGCTGTCCATGCCTTCATGTGTGCTGAACTTAAACAAAACAAAACAACCTAAAATCACTTTGAACAAAGAATGATAATTTTGCTAGATTACACATCATGACATTATGGAATCAGCACTGGGTACTGTAGTGTCTCTTTTTTCATCAAAGTAGTTGTTCATTTCAACATGTGTTATATAGTTGGTTCTCATAAACTGTTAATAAGCTCTACACAGCCATGAGTCTCTACGTGTATCTATCCTTTCTGTATTAGAGGGAAAAACAAAACAAAGCAAGATAAAACAATTCCTAGAAAGGCATGAAGCAAAAAAGTCATATATAACTGCAATACAAGGTGATCTACAGTGGTTACCATGATGTCTCAGCAGTATATAACAACATTAATAAAAACAAAGCACTGGAGACATTATAAGACTTCAAAAGAAAGTAATAATCAAACCAGGGTGGGTATCTTAATGAATCTTGTCATCTTCAGTGTAGTTGCCTATACTCTTAGACTTGATGCTAACAATCATAACAGATTTAAATAAAATCAGTCAATATAAAGTAGCAATCTAACAACCCAGATTCAAATAAGATCAGTCATAATAAGACAGTATAAGTTATAAAGGGCTTCAGATTAAGTTGATAGGAAAATTAGGGATGATTACCATAATATGGCCTCTTATTTTTGGGATAGCTGACCATGTCCTCAAGTCTAGTGTAAGTAGACAAACTGGAACAGCACGTATTGCATCCAAGCAGAGTGATGAGAATAATGTACATTTTAAATCTTATTACCCAATTAACAATATCCTCTGCCTTCCTTTTTTAGACAATTCCTCCCCTTTCACTCCCATGGGGTGCACTGCTTGTTTTGGGTCCCACTGCCTACCTATATAGAGCATCTCAATGGACCCTATCTCCTGATCTACTCTGCCTGTGTTTCTCTCTGTTACTATTTCAAGGCCATCTATACTAGAGATTACAGCCAATCTTCTCTGGTTTATTTCTGCTATTCTGTTTTTCTGCCATTGGTTGTCTATTTTTCTCTTCCACTCCACTGTATGCCCTGTTCACTGAGGCCTCTCTGCCATTTTTCCTGAAATGCTCATATTCTTGTTCTCTCTCTCTCTAAAACATCCTTCAGTATTTTTTGTAGGGTTGGATTGGTGGTCACAAATTCTCCAAGTTCCTCTTTGTCATGGAAGCATCTTGTTTCTCCATTAATTTCTAGAGAGAGTTTTGCAGGATACATCAATCTAGGCTGGAGGTTGTTCTCCTTCAGGGCTTGAATTACTTCACTCCAAGCTCTTCTTGACCTGATGGTCTGTGTTGAGAAGTCTGCCGTTATTTTGATGTGTTTTCCTTTATAGGTGATCTGTTTCTTTTCTTTGATGGCTTCTAGTATTCTGTTCTTATATTGAATTTCTGGGATCTTAATTATTATGTGTCTAGGTGCCGCTCTGTTTTGGTTGTAGGTGGCTGGAGTTCAGTATGCTTCATACATCTGCATATCATTTCCTTTTCTATGCGTGGGAAATTTTCCTTAATGATTTCTGTGAATAGCCTTTGCAATTCCTCTGTTTTGACTCCTGCTTCTTCATTCACATGCTTTATTCTTAAGTTATAGATCCTCTTGTCAAACTCTAGTCTTTGTATAGTTACTGCCTGCTCCCTTGTTATTTTTAAGAGATCTTCCCTTTCATGATCACACATCGCAAGCCTGTGTTCAATTTTTGATAGTCTATCTTTGGTTTCTTTCAAGCAGTTTTGCCAGTTTTCTATGGAGTCTTTAGTTTCCTGATAATCTCTTTGAATTTGCTTCATGAATTCTAGGTTTTTCTTGTTTTCTTCATTAAACATTTCTCTCCTTTTGTGTTCCTCCATTCTTCTGTCTGTATCTTCTTGAGAGGTGCCCAGCCTTTCTTTTATTAATCTAGTTATCTCTTGTTTAATTTGAATTAATATGTCAGTTTTGATCCCGCTTACAAGGTCCTGAAGATATCTCTTTATGTCTGCTACTGCTGTGTTTGATTTTGCATGTTTGCTGCCCTCAGTCTCTTTTGTATTTACCTCTCCTGGATCAATGTTCTAAGGGTTGGGGGCTGGGGTTTTTTTCTTGTTTCTCCCTCTCATCATGTTTTTGGTTCCTTCCATACAAGTGTACAGTGTAATTCCCAGCCCCTTTGCTTGTTGGTTAAGGCTCCTCTGGAGCATGCAGGCTAGGGGCTTCTGCCCTCTACCAGTCGCTATCAGAGAGTGAAGTTCAAGCAAGTGCAGTATGCGCTGGCTCCTCTCCTCCAGGCCAGTCAACCTTTGCAGGCCTTTACTGCATCAGTGTGCGGCTGTGCTCAGGTAATTAGTTTGTAGCAACCCACTGGGTCCCGGCCAGGGGCACGGCCCAATCCAAGGAGATTCCACCAATCTGCTCTGAGACGGGAGCAACTGAAGTGACTTCCTTATGGAGTTAAGGCTGTCCTGCCCAAATCCAACATGTCTTCCAGTCGGTTTCCCCTTTCCCGTGGGAGGGTCTTATTCCCATCACTCACCGCGTGTTGATGCCGGTCCCTGAGAACTGCTAGGCTCCCAGACCTCCAACTTCAGCGCAGCTGTGGCGCAAATTCACGGTGCCTCTGGGTGGGTCGTGTGCAGGGCCGGGTCTGGATGAGCCGCACGTAGGGATGTTCAGTTCCACGCTCCAGCCACTCAAACCAGTCACGTTGGTGCAGTTTGGTCAGTCAGGTCGCTCTCAGGCAGGAATTCAGGTGGCTTGAGGAGGGCACCATGCTTGCTGATCTTAGCTTCACTAATGGTAGCCCTGGGACCTCATATTTGAGCAGTTTTTTTAACTTTAGTTTCTCCCTGGGTTGACAGTCCATCTCTCTCTGTTTGGGTCTCTCCAGGGTGTTAAATTCTGGCATTTAAGCTGTCTCTCTCAGGATCTCTCTCCTGCTACCTACCGGTCCGCCATCTTTGGAAAACCACATGTAACTGTTACATCAGTGATTATTAAGTTTTAAGATCTAGTGCATTGCTCTTGGGCAGATTAAGAATTTTAGTTCCTATGCATACCTAGGCAGTGCAGAAGCTGTCTGCTGCTGTGTTTCAAATTGCTAGTACCCTTACATTTATGCTTTCCTAATGGAATCAGGAGTTAAGAGTGAGATGTAGGTTATTGCTGCTTCTGCTTATGTATCATAATCTTATTACCTATAATGATGATTCACTGTCTTAAATCTTTATACAAAACTATAGTTTACACATAGTATAGCAATAAGATACCCTTACATACCTATTAAAGTAACTAAAAATCAAAAATGCAATGCAGTCGTTTTTGATCTCTCTTGTGCCCAGCCAGTGAGGTGACTGGCCAGTCTTCCACTGTGCACCTCCTCTGTTGTGTATTTTACTGCCATGGCACCAATCAGTCACAGACTGTAACTTCCAAAACTGTGACCTGAAATACACTTCCCTCTTTCTAAGTGGTTCCTAGGGTTTTGTCACAGTAACAGGAAGCTAACATAGTTGGAAAAAGGACAGAGCAACCTGGCATTATACACTTACACAGCTTATCAGTGAAAAGGAATGAGCTATCGAATTATGCAAAGACTTGGCTGAATCTTAATTGTGCATTTCTAAGTGAAAAGTCAATCTGAAAAACTACTTACTGTTTTATTTCTTGCATGTACATGTAGACTTCTAATACCATTCTTCGATAAAAGGAACCAGGTCTCTTTGGAAAAGTGGCATTCTAGGATTAGTGTAGGCAGTATGCAAGATGAGCCTGGAGCATCTTGTGCTAGAATATAAGACAGAGCTGAAGAGAAAACAAGCAAAAAGTCACCAAAAATAACAACAAACCCCTAAAGTGTGAGCAGGGAGGGGAGAGGTACGGAGAGGAAAGAGGAGAGAAAAAATACAGAGAGATGCAGGAGTCAGCTGAAAAGTGCTTCCAGCAGCCAAATGGAAACAATTTGAACAGCACAATAGACAAAGCAGTAGCAGATTATAATCCTGAGTATAAAGTAAGTTGATGAGTCTGTAATTGATATGAATAAGTGTTTGATTGATTAAATAAATGGGGAAATAGACAAATCTCCAGTGGAGAAGAGTTCTATATCACTTGCCTTTCTATTGCTATAACAAATACCTGAGATAACTAATTTATAAATGGAAAGGGTGGTTTTGGCTCATTGTTTTCAAGGTTTTAATTCATGCTCAACTGGCCCAGTTGTTTTGAGCCTGTGATAAAGCAGCACATCATGGCTCATCATTGAGTAAAATCTCATACCTCATGGCCAGAAGCAAGAAGAGAGAAGACCCCTTTCAAGGCCCTGTCTCCAGTGATGTAAATGTTCCCAGGGCTCCGCTCTCACAGGTCCCACTGTCTCCACAGTGATGCAAATGGCACTTTATCCCTGTGGTCTTCCCTCCAAAACATTAATTTAGTCATAAGACCATCAGGAAAAACCCAACTGAGAGACATTTGGAAGAATATCTGACCAGTTCTCCTCAGAACGTTCAAGATGACCAAAAACTGGAGCAACTTAAAACCAACAGGGGATTTTGGAGACAAGGTGACTAAGTGTGGTGAAGTATTCTATATATGATCCTGGAACTGAACTAGATGATGTTAGGTTAAAAATTAAGGAACTCTGAATGAAGTGTGGACTTCAGTTAATAATACTGTATCTATGTAGTTCAGATAAGTACACATTCCTAAAATGAGATATTAATAGTAGCAACTGGGTTTGGGGTATATAGAGTTCTCTACTACTTTTATAACTATTATAAATTTAAAGCTATTCCAAAATTAAAAGTTTCTTTTAAAATACATGTGGAGTTTAACTAAATAAAGGTTTATTACACTTTTATGTAAACATTAGGCTCCAGGGGACAACCTGCTCGGGACCCCCTTCTGTCTCTCCAGACAGAAGCTTTCTCTCAAAAAAGATATTCTACTCTTTACTTAAAAAAAAAAAACATTAGGCTCCAGGAATACAAAGAAAGTTTAAAAAGTTAAAAAAGTTAAAAGCTTACAGTCTTATTTCTGGATGTAATGAAGTGTTTGCTCTTCTGTAGCAAGATAAGGAGAATATGACAATTCAGTATCTTTTCATGAGGCGAAATTTAAAGGATCATTCTTTAATCTGAATTTTCTAGAGTTTGTGAAATGATACTAATAGATTTGATCTGCAAGAACAGGGTGTATAAAGTGAATGTATAAAAAGTGAATTACACTAAACAATATTTTCCTTAGCCCCCATCAAAATATTCCTCCTTATTTCACTTGTCTTGCCACTTTCTGAAGAAGTCCTCTTTCATCAATGTCTTTCTGAGATGTGATCAAAAATACAGTGAATGCTTCTGCCAAGTACTGTCCAGTGGAAAAACAGGGCCTTAAAAAAGTATTCATGTGTCATCCTCCACCTTATTAACTAGATCTGACACTGTGTGACTTCTGGCTCTTCCCAAGAGACAAAATGACCATAAAGGCTAGACATTCTGAATAGATGTAGGACTTGATGGCAGTCTTGACAGTGCAAGTAAAGACACTCATGAAAGAGGACTTGCAGAACTGCTTCAGAAAGTCGCCAGGCCAGTGGGGTAAGTGTATGTGAAGTGAGAGACTGTTTTGATAGGGATTCAAGGCCATATACCTTAAGTAATAAAATTTAATTTAAACACTCACCACAGTTTTCCATTATACCTTCAATACTCCTATAAAAGTTGGTTATTTATCCCTGGAAAGAAAAATGTCTGAAATCCACTTTTAATTAGCACACAGTTCTTGAAAATTCTCTCAGATATTTGGTAGTCCTGTCAAATAGAGCCAAAGTGCTTACATTAGTCACTTTCCCATCACTGAGACAAAGTCCAACTTAAAGAAGGAAATGTTTGTTTGGCTCATGGTCTCAGAGGCTGCACTCCATGGTTGGCTGGTTCCAAGGTAGGAACTATATGAGGGAAGGGCATGACAGAGGAATTATACACACCTGTGATGGCCAGGAAGAAGTGGCCAGGGACAATAATACTTACTCTTCCAGATCAATGTCCTGATGATCCACCTCTAAACAGGCCTCACATCTTATCAGCACATTCAACTACAGGCTCATTAATGGGCGAGCAATCAATAAGGATAGCACCCCTTTGATCCAGTTGCTTTCCAAAAGCTCCACCACTGAACATGTGAGATTTTGGGAGAAACAACTTCAAGAAGGACAAAACCTGTCTTGAATGTTGGAATTTGGCAAATGACTATTAAGATAAAAGTATTCAGGCAAAAACTGCAAATTTAGCTGTTGGAATGATTTTGAAAAGAAAAAATGTTCTAAAATCACAGATGCTGTATGAAACATTTAGAAGACTATTTTAGAAGTTTGAGATTCAAAATTTATCTGCTTTGAACAGGATTTCTTATCCATAAGATGAAGGGAGAAAAGTAGGCTGTCTCAAAATTGCTTTACTAAAATTCTTTATCCTTGAAACAACATATGGCAGAACCACTAAGTATATTCAGCATATATTTATCCTGGATTAAGGCTAGAGAAGAATTAGAGAAAATGGAAGATGTCTGAGTGAAGTCAGCCATTTTAAACAACTACAGTGAGGAGAGAGGCAATCATATAATAGAATATCTCTCTACATTCAGTGCCAAGGCAATGACTGTGTGCCAGTCTCAAAAGACGCTATATTTACTAACAAGTAAAATGGAGGAAAAAAAAAACTTACAGCAGCTGTTTTCCTATGTCTCTCAATCTTAACAGTATCAAATTTGTAGTTTTTTTTTAAGATGGCTGACACATTCCTCTTTGTTGCAGTGCCTCTGAGGTTGAGTCATGTTGAAATGGCTGAGCATCCAGTTGAGGGAAAGTTGAATTATGAATAAATATCATCCAGACTTAATGAAATATATTTATTTGTTATTCTGTTACTTCCATGAATAGTCCCACCAACATAAGTCTCACTTCTGGAATACTCTCAAATCCCAGCATGTTCATTGATCCACCATTATATCATAGAATGTTAAGCCAAAGGTGGCTTGCCTAATAAAAGCATTATATTATCTCCTTAGATTTTGTAATATTTGTTATTTTCACTGCTATAATAAATGTTATTTGCTGTGATTTTTAATTCTGAGTAAAATTGACATTTTAACCTCAGTTTGTATACATAATTCTATGTTTTTCTTAAAGGAAGTTGTTTACGCTTTGGGCTCCGTAAAACTTGAAACCTGTCTGTGTTTAATTCACTTACTGGAGCTTAAGCTCATTCTATCTCTTGCTCTAATAATCACTCAAACAACAGTAAATTTGTCCTCTGCCTGCTGAGGCATAGAAGTACAAGAGGATGAAATTTTTATTTCATGTTTAGACATACAAATCTTTTTAAAAAAGTAACATCTTGGTTGGTCTACTGAATTTCAGTTATTTGTAAGCAGTTATTCCAAAACTCTACATGACTATAGTACTGTGTGTATTTTACTTTGTTTAATATTTATGGAAGGTGAGGGCTAGGGATGTAGCTCAGTGGCACAAGAGCGTTCCTGGTAAGCACAAGGTCGTGAGTTTGATTTCTGGTACCCACCCTCCCCAAGTATATATTTATGGAAGATGAAAGACACAAGAATTGTCTAGAAATGAGAATGCATCACTACCAAGGAGATAAGCAGGCCAGAAGGCAACTGAGAATTTAAAAGTCTAAGCCCAACAACATCTTACGGTCAACCTAACAAGTACAAATAGAAGCTGTGGACAAAAGAACTCCTCATTGGCAAACTAAAGAATAGTTTCTACTGATTTTAGAAACAAGGCTGATCATTCTGCCTTGAGAGACTATGTAACATGAGAGCAGTTATTAAATTCCGTGAGTGCTCATGAGGGTTTGGCATCTTTGCTACACTTGGTTTTATTATTTTTATTGTTGTTGTTTGTTTGTTTCCTCAGATAGGGAGAATACAATTAAAATATTTGGCACATGAATGAAGCAGGTTGAAAGGAGAAAACTGAAGCTGGGAAACCCCAGCTTCAGATGGGACTTTTGAGTGCTACCCTGAGTATCAGAATGTGTCGGCAAAACCGCCTATGGGAGGGAAGACACTGATTCATATCTCTGTGCTGCTTGAGAAGGCTTTGTCCTCTGTTGTATGATGAAGCTACCAGCACCTTCTCTATAGGGACCACCCTGAAAATAAAATCAAGACATTCCATGGCTGGTGTGCAGAAGATCAAGGAATGGAGCATGGAGTTCAGAAGGAGGGAAGAGCTTGCCAGAGGTGACACATCAGGCAGACGCTTTTGTATGAATGTGAACATTTTGAAGTGTAAAACTTTCATAACCTTTATCAAATTCTTAAAGAGATGTATGACTGAAAATAGGATATGAAGCATCCTAAACACAGGAAGCTTCCTAAAAATAGGACCAAAAGTCCTAAATGGAAATAGGAGCTCATTTGTGTTTGAGAATGAATTATAAAGGGAAAGGCCTGATATTTGCCAGAAGTAAAGCAGTGATCAAAAATTCAGGCTGAGATAGAAGAGACACAGAGTGAGGTTCCAGTGGGAAGGAAAGACGTTCACACTACACTGATGAGATGAATGATACTATGTTAGTACTGAGCGCTCAGTACCACGCTTGCCTTCCATGTCTACTTTTCCTTGTGTGTTGACATATAAAACATTTTCCTGTTTCATGTCTTGAGCCATGAACGTGGCTAATAGTTTCAATACAACTCTTAACAAAAACTCTGGGATGGAAGTTAAAAGCAAAATAAAAAATAGGAAGTAGGTGGTAGGGAGATAGATGTTCCTGAAATAGGGAGAAGATCAAGAGATGGAGGGAGAGAAGGGGATGAAAAGGGATTCAGATATGTACATGTACTGACCCCACCCAAGGAATGGAAGTATTATATACTGCAAACATGTCCTTATAAAGAATGTAGAATAGTCCTGGTTCAAACCTCAGCACTGGTTCAAATTTCTGCCTCAGTTTCCCCAAGTATCAAATGGTAATGAACCACTTCTCCTTCACCCAACCCAGGTCTTTGCGTGGACTGGGCCACACCCTCAGCCCCCTAATTCTTCTCAACAACAGTGTTCAAGCAATGAGCTAAGAAATCAAAATATGTTCAGTTCCTTTGAGTGAAACAGCTATTTAAAATCAATATAGAGTAGGGTTTTTTTTTCCCAAAAATTTTTTTGTACATTTTAGTAGTAAGGGTACTATCTCAATAAATTCTTTTAAAATTATTTCTTGAGAAACCTCTACTATATTGATATAGCACTTTAATGCCCTAGGGGCTTAATGTCAAAGGTCATGTACAATCAGATGTTTTGGGCACACCTGCTGCTTTATCCACAGTGGTATCTACACCAGTAATGTGTTTTGCCCAAATCTCATTGCCTCCCCTGCTCCGTTTTTCTCAGTCTGTCCTTCCTCAGCCAGATCCATACAGCTTTGCATCCTGCTATAGTGGAGGACTCCTGCTGGGTAACCTTCCTAGGATCTCGGTGGCTAAATAGCTCCTTCTCTTGCACATGCAATTACTCGTTCCTCTACAAGCTCTAAGGTTTGTATATCAGTTTACTAATACATTCTTAGGGTCACACTAATATTCACAGAGAGACAAACAGAGAACATTTACCACTTGTCTTCTGGATTGTTTTTCAACCTTATAAAAACAATGTCCCCCTCCATATCTATATCTGTATATCTTTCTCTCATCAATAAATAGCTTCTTTGGCTTAATAAATGTGCCCTATTGGTTTTATTTTGGGTTCAGAGGCCCCATTTGGTTTAAATGCTATTTTGTAAAGGGATTTTCTCCTATTACTGAAATGTACCTTAAGTTCATTGAAGCATGGAAGCCATAAATACAAAGCAGTCTGAAGCAATTGGATTATAAATATTTAAATTAAGGTCTTGATGCCATATATGAAATGTAAGTGTGCTATTGACTTCTTAGCTGTACATTTTCATAGGAATGGTAAGCTGTGTTTAGGCAAACCAAATTCTCATTAAGAGTAAGGGCTACATCAGCACCCTCTCTGCTGGGTAGCCAGAGCGACTTGTACCTGTGTCTATGCTGAGGGCAGTGTTATTCTTCCCATATGGATAAAGAAGGGCCATGTTTTCTGTGGGCTTCACAGACCATTGTGGCAATTTCTGTGGGTTTGTACAACTGTCTGGCGGCTGTGTGAGGAAGCCATAACTTTGGCTAGACATCTGTTTCTCTTAAAAGAAAGAGAGTTTGCTATAGTTTGCCTTTATATTATGAATTTAGATTCATTTAGAGGTGAAAAAAATCTGTTCCTTATTCCAATAACCAAATATAGAAAGAAAAGTCAAGACTCAACCTATGGTATGTCTGAAAAAAAAAATCACCTTAGATTTGACAGTCAACTCTGTAAACCAATAGTGTGATTTACAAAACTACAACTGTACAGCATCTCCCAATCGAAGTAGAATGGTAACAGGGATTTTCACCGCTTCCCAAATCCACCAAATGCACGTCTACTCTTCCCAGCCATCTGGCAATTGGCTGGGCTGTGTGATCAGTATATGCTACAGCTGTGAGCAGGAAGCGTGTGTGTCATCGCAGCCTTTGAATTATAAGGATGGACTCACTTCTGTGCATGTTATTATGGAATCTAGATTTGAGTTATGCTATAACCTGACATAGGAAGTCCATTGAAGATAATTTCAACTGTCCCAGGAAATGGAGACATTGTTCTAGTCTGGTGTGACACCTTCATGGAGATATAGGCATTGGGTTTTATTTGGTTTGGTTATGAACAAATTTGAACCAGAGTTGATAGGATTCATTAGTTGGAGGGACCCAACCTAAATGAGATATTCAAAAACTTAAGGACAAAATAAAACTCAAAAATTTTACCAACATGACAGTGGTTCAGTGCTTTTCCGTTAATGGATTAAGACATAGGTAATTTATTTCAAGCCCAAAAGAAACTCATGTTCCTTTAATGGCATAATCCAGTTCCTTCTCCATTCTTTCTTTTTTACCTTCCTGGACAACTTTGAACATTATGTCAAGAGTATTCCCAAGGGCTTGCATCAATAGAGTCTTTGTGGCATCTTGAAATGGCCCTTTTCAGTTATTCAGGATGCTGGACAGATGCCACACACACGTACACATACGTATGCAGGCATGCACACACAAACATCTAACTTGGGATGTCTTATTTAAAACAAAATATTTCTTCATCTAAGAATTTCTCAGAATTTGACTACTTAGTGCTGTTGGACAATGGAGATTTTGTGCATTGCGTCATTATGACCATTTTTTTCTTCTTCTGGTGAACAACAAAAACAAGGGGAAAAAAACCCAGAACAATTTCATACCTAAAATTGAAGGAGTTGATTACTGTCATTTTGATGATGTGCCTTTATACGTTTGCAGTGGTTAAAAAACTTTATGGTTTGGAGCATGAGCACTTTAAAGTGATTCAAAATTATTGAAGAGCTACAAATTTTATAAAGTGCTTCAATTTGTTACTGGCTGGAGCAGCAGTAGAACGGTTCAGCAGAGCTTTTAGTACTCCACGCAGGTGGCAAATGCGTGCATAATCTTCCCAGGTGTCTCTCTAGGAGCTGGGGCTCAAAGTGTTCCTGCCCAGATTCTCCACTGTGAAAGATGGAGCTTCTGTCCTGGAGGTTTGCGTGACACAAACGAAGAGCTCACCTGTGGGCATGATACTGGTGATGCTGCCAACTCCAAAGCAGCTTTCTGCTATTTGACTTTGCCAGAAAAACACTACTGATAAAAACAAAAACCCTATTGCATTGCTTGGCCATCAGTTTGGTGTCTGGATGGGTATAGACATGTGGGGAATAGAAAATAGGTATGATGCCATGTGTGGTGACACATACCTGTAATCCCAGCACTCAGGAGGCTGAGGCAGGTGGATCCCTGAGAGTTTGAGGTCAGTCTGGGCTACATAGGTGAGTTCAAGGCCAGCCTGCAACACATGGCAAGATCCTATCTCAAAAAGATGAAAAAAGAGAAAAGAAAAAAAGAAAAAAGAAAAATATGGTAAGAGTCGGCAAGGCCACTTAGGCTTTACAAAATGAGCAAGTAGATCTCAGTCCTACTGAAATATATAAGATGACTAAGAGTCTGAAACTTTATAAAAACAAGTTTTAATCATTTCTGCTTTGCCTATAGTTTGCATTATTCTGTTGGTCTTTTGTTTTATGTGTTTTAGAGCAACAATGATCACTGCTTCTGTAAATCAGGAAACATAAATGTTGAAATTTTAAAACCAGTTTTAATTTAATATTTTTAAAATTTTTTAAATTATGTTTTAGCTAATTTAATTTTTGAATTTAAAATTAACAGGTGGTTTAACTACTGTCTTGTAGGGTGGGGCTCCACTGGAACACACTCATAATCCTACCTTTTATTTTATTTCAGTATTTCTTTCTTTTTTAAAATTTATTTTAAATAGGATAAAATCAAGGAAAATAAAATAGAATAAAACCAATCAAAATATACTAGTATAAGTGATACAGGACTTCAAAAACCTTACAAAATCAGTAATAACTACCATAATATCCTTTGTTGTCTTCAAAATACCTGAAGATACCTTCAGACCTAGTAAAACTTCAACTGAACAGAATAGTAACAATAAAAACAAAACAATGAATGCAATAAAGGACTTCAAAATAAACTAATAGTAAATCCAAAATGGCTACCACAATATGTCTGGCTGTCTTAAATAGCTGCTCATGCCATTAGATTTAACATAATCAAACAAAGCAAAAGAGAATAAAACTCAACCTAAGAAAATAATGAAAATGATATGGTTCCCAGGCAGGCATCTTCTGAGGCCTGGTTCTCTCCCCCTGCAGTGGGGAAAGGCACTGACCTACAGAGAAAGGCCTGGGTGTGGTGATTCCCACTTGGAAACCAGTGTCACGTGTGGGCCACTCCTGGAGTGGGGATAATCCTGCCTTTTAATATGAATGTGCACTGCTGGAATCCGTCCTGAATGGTAAGCTCTTCTGTGTGATGACTTTAAGAAGTGCGACAGTATGTCCTGAGAGCTGGAGTAGCAGAGCTCAGCTAGGTCAGTAAGGCCAGGGCAGTTTGAAACCAGACCAAAACTAAAAGGCATACAACTCCCAAAGCAAAACTAATTACAGAGAAGATTTCACAGGGCTCTAGTATGTCAGTATTTGACAGTATTAAAAGTATCTGAGGTGGCCCTGAAGCAAGGCCAGCAGATCGCTGTAGCTGCTGGTTTCGGTTTCAAACAGGAGCCTAAAGAGAATTCTTTCTGTGGTCTGTTGGCCATTTCAGAACTTTGGAAATGGAATGGTCAATTCACCAGAAAGAAATAGCAGGTGAGTATAGCAGACTTTGGGGGGCCTGCAGGGGAGAGACCCTGGTGCCTCGGGACCTGCACGGTGTGGTTGACTCGGGGTGCCAGGAGAACAAGGAGCTCCTCCCCTCTCTGGGGGACGGCTGAGAGTGTGGCAGACTTTCGGAGGCCTGAAGGAGAGAAACCCTGGCGTGTAGGGACCTGCACCATGCAGTTGACTCGGGGTGCTGGGAGAACAAGGAACTCCTCACCTCTCTGGGGGGCAGCTGGGATCCTGCTGGTGTGTGGGCTGAGAATCAGACATCTCACGTCATCCTGTCCCCCGCCCTGTGTCCCCCCTCTTCTTCCCCCCTGCTTAGCAAGTGGGAGCCAGTGAACTACACATCTTGTGAAAAGATTGGCTATGTTATTTAGTATGAGCTCCCCATATGCAAAGATAAGGACAAACATTTGGAAGAAAACAAGAGACAATATGACAGTTAGAGAAGATCTCTGGTTGTCTAGCTTTGAAATTCATGCTTTCTTATGTCCCATTTTGTTCTGTTCTGTTGTGTTTAATTTTACCCCCTTTTAAAATTAAATAAATAAATAAATAAATAAATAAATAAATAAAGTATCTGGGAAATTTTGGTTTGTGAAGTTTACTCACATGGATGATTTTTCCCTCAGCTGAAGGCAAAGTGTACATTTCCAAGATTCAGCACCATACTTTTTTCACCATGTTTTTGATCATTCCATGTGTGGGCACAATGCACTATTTTATCTAAAACATTCTGAAAACATATAATCTTAGGTTTTATGCATTATAAGTACATCCTTTGCATGGATGCTTATTAATATAATTAGTTCCGGCACCCACCACCAAAACTCTTACTAAAGTCCCTTACCGTGTCTTCCCATCTGGGGTCCTGCTGGCATTTCTAGTGCCTATGTTAGTGAGTGCCTCTTTTATCCCTTAGCAGTGAGGTGAGTCTGACTCCTGTTAAGCTCTGTGCCATGGAGCCTGGTGGGAGATATTTAGCTGGGTTCATCTATTTGTGTTTAATCTATCTTGGTTTAAAGCATAAACACCTGGATGTTTGTAAACAACCATGAAGACAGCTATTTGTATTAAGAAAATCTAAGGCCCACGAGTCAAAACTGCCAAAAGTTAGTAAAAATAGTATTTCCTATACAGTAAATCACAAACATGGGCCGTGAACCAAGGGTATATTTTAGTTGAATTGAATTAATTATGTATTTTTATTAAGATTCAAAGCTGACCAGATATGGTATGAGGCTTCCATTTTGCTGTAAGTAGATACAGATGTGTTATGATGATTATGTATAGATGTTTATTTGGTATATTTTAGTGAGCTCTAAAAACTAAAATCTGACCTGCTTTTGCTGATTCACTGTTACTTATAAAGCCTGTAAGTCAGGTTCTTGTTCTAAGCTAAATATATTGAATGAGTGCAAACATTTTATAAGCTGGATATTATTTTGATTTAAGTCCTTCATGCTATGCAAAGTTCCCTTCTCATTTCTACCTAACCAACTCCCATCCCTTATTTTCTGCTGGATATTCCAATCATCTTGGCTTAAACCAATCTTTCCCTCCTTTGAATGTCTATTATTGCACTCTCTGAGGTGACCCATATGACACTTATCACATGCTGCAGACACTTTCTCCTAATACATCGTAATACATCTAATTTCTCAAGCCTGATTATCAGTGTCAGAACCTTGTCTGGACACATATGCATTCCACACTTACTAGACACATGTTTATCAACTGACCACCATGTGCAAGAGATATGCCAGGCACTGGAGAAGCAGTGGAGAAAAAAAATATGATCATAATACAAAACATGACCACAGCCTCTGTGGAGCTGATCCATAATGTGAACATATGAATCAGGGTCAAAGAATGTGTGTCATTTGCAATATTACAGCCATTGCTTTAACCATTTTAAGAGCCCTGGCAGGACTTCCGGATAAGGATCTAAGGTTCCATTTTGATCTAGTAATAGAATGCTAATTGGTGTGTGCTTTTGCTTCAACAAGGATTTTCTAGTTTCTTCAAGTTGATTTTGAAAGTATATGTGATATAAATACATTTCAATAAATTCAAAGTTGTCTTTTCTAGACTTTTAACACCCAGCATAGGAGCCCTTAGGAATAGCATTCATTTTATGGTATAAAACATATATTAGAAAAAGAATTATGTTAGATTGCTGAAACAATCAAAAACTGGAACTAATGACCTTTTCAATTTACTGATCAGGTGTAACATTAAATAAATGAATAAAACTATTAAAAGTATTTTTTTAGCTTTAAAGTATAAGCTTCTGGTTTCCTATGGCAGCCTGACCCTTCTAAAATACTTTTAAAAAAATTACAGAAAACTGTACGCAAAGGTATAAAATAAGGAATTCAGAAAGAAACAATAGCCAAAAGAGAGTTTCTGAAAAGTTCTGGAAGTTGGAATATGGATAGAGGACTGATGAACCTCAGTTGATGAACCTGGACTGAGCACCACTAATTAGAACATATGGCAAGCTGAGCATAGCCAAAGAGCAGCCCAGTGTGCTGTGCAGAACCCCGGGAGGCTCAGAATGCAGAAACACCAGGGACCAGGGAGAGTCAAAGTGAGAAATGTAACATGGTCAGGTATATAATTGGCTGCACATGAAAATTTCAATACGCCCATGGCAGAGTTGCGTGTGTAAGCAATTGTACCACATCCCAGCCAAATATAGGAAGGATCTTTAGAGAATTTTCCAAAGTGGGTCCAGGAAAGCTCATATAAGTTTTGAGAGTCTGAGGAGTCTTCTGATTTTCCATACAAAGCCAGGTTCCAGTCACATTTCATTGACTGAACTGCAAGTAAATAAGACTCCACCTACAACCTGAGAACAACCAGTCAGCCATTTTTCTATGTCCTAATTGTAAACCAACCAAGGATCTATAGTAATATGAGCAAATTCAACAACATAAATGGGAGAGGTTCTATTTCAAATTTAGTTTAGTGCATGGTGAAAGATATGGTGCTAGTTTTCATCGTAGGCATATGGAATGTCAGTTTTTCCAGCACCATTTATTAAAAAGACTAGCTTTCTTCCAGGAAGGTGTTTGTCTTCTTTGTCAAAGGTAAAGTGGCTGAATGTGTTTGGAGTTGTTTCTGAATCTTCTGATCTGTTCCACTGATCCTCAGTTTTTGATTCTGTTTTTTTCCAGTACCATGTTGTTTTGTCACAATAGCTTTGTATTATAATTTCAAGTCAGGAATTATGATGTCCCTGCTTTGGTTTTGTTGTTTACAATTTCTTTTGCTATTCTAGGTCTCTTCTGGTTCCAAATGAATTTTAGGATTGTTTTCATCTAGTTTTATTGGTATTCTGATTAGACTTTCATTAAATCATATAACGATTTTGTAAGTATGACCATTTTCACTAAATTGGTTCTTACTAGCAAAGAACAAGAGATATATTTCCGTTTTCCAATATCCTCTTAGATTTCCTTTTCAAGAGTACTGTAGTTTTCACTATAAAGGTCTTTCACTTCCTTCATTACATTGATTTCAAGGTATTTCATTTTTTTGGATGCTATTGTAAAAGATGTCAATTCTCTAATTTCTCTCCCAGGGTGTTTCTTATTTGTGTACATGAATGCTATTGATTTATGAGTGCTGACTTTGTATCCAACTACACTACTGTGAATTTGGTTATTAAATCTAAAAGTCTTTTAGTAGAGTTTTTGGGTCTTCTATATAGGGTATCATACCATTCACAAATAATGATAATTTACCTTCTTCTTTTCCTATCATTATTCCTTTCTCCTATAATTGCTCTGGTTAATGTTTCTAGAACTATATTGAATAAGAGTGGTAATAGTGGACATCTTTGTCATGTTCCTGATTTAAAATGACAGCTTTCAGGTTTGTTCATTTAATATAATGTTGGCTGTTAGTCATAGATGGTTTTTAACAGTTTGAAATAAAGACCATCGATTCTAATTTTCTGTAGAGTTTTTATCATGTATGGGTGTTGGACTTCGTCGAATGCTTTTTCTACATCTGTTGAGATGATTGATTATATGTCTTTTTGTCTTTGGTTCTGTTAATATGGTGTATTACATTTATTGATCTGTGTATGTTAAACCATTGCTGCTTACCCAGAATGAACCTTACTTGATTATGGTGTACATTTTTCTTGATGATTTGTTGAATTCTGTTTGTCAGTATCTTATTGAGGATCTTTGCTTCTATGTTCACTAGGGAGACTGGTTTGATGTTCTCTTTTAGGGGGGTTGTATTCTTCTGTCATTTTGTTATCAGGGGAATGCTTGCTTACAGGAATGAATTTTGGACCTTGCTTCCCTTTCAATTTCATTAAAGAGTTTGAGAAGTAATGGTATTAGATCTCCAGTTTCTTGCACAATTTAGCAATGAATCTGTCAGGGCCTCAGTCTTTCTTTGTTGGTATGTTTTTAATTATATCTTTAATTTCATTAACTGATATTGGTTTATTTAGAATTTTCAGGTCTTCTTGATTTAGCTTTGATAATTTATATGTATCTAGGATCCCTTCCATTTCTTCTGTTTTCTATTTTATTAGACTACAGGTTCTCAAAGTAGGTATTGATGATCTGAATTTCTGCAGGGTCTATTGTGATTTCACCTTTCTATTCTTAATTGCAGAGAACTATTTCAGTCTTTTCTTTCCTTTTTTTCATAAGGTTGGCTAAGGGTTTGTCAATATTTTTAATCTTTTATATAATTCACTCTAAGATTCATTGATTCTTTGCATTGCTTCTTTGTAATGCTCTCCATTGCATTAATTTATGATCTGATCTTTATAATTTCCTCCCTTGTATAAGCTTTGAGCTTGACTTGCTCTTCTTTTTCTAGAAGTTTGATATTCAACATTAAGCTGTTTATTTGAGCTGGCTCATATTTTCTGATATAAGAATTCACTTGTATAAATTTCCCTCATAGGACAAAGATTTAAAGATTAAAACAGAAGCACTAAATCTGCTGGAAGATAGAATAGGCTTGAAGACATTGGTGCAAGCAAAATCTTTATGAACAAAACCCCAATCACAAAGGAAATATCAGCATCAACAACTGTGATGTCATCTTATTAAACTCTGCACAGCAGAAGAAACCACTAACACAGTGAGGAGACAATCTACAGAGCAGTATAATATTTGCCAGCTGTTCCTCAAAGTACTTATATGTAGAATATACAAAGAACTCAGAGAAATCAGATCCCCCAAATTTAAAGCCCCAGTGGAAAAATGGGTATCTGAAATGAATAGACAATTCTCAGATGAATAAGCAGAAATGGCAAATAATATATGAAAAAAATGACCAACATCACTGGTCATTTGAGAAATGCAAATGAAAACAACACTGAAATTCCATCTCACTCTAGAGAAAATGGCTATCATCAAGAAATGAACCAATAACAAATGCTGGTGGGGCTGTGGGGAAAGAAGAACCTTTCTCTACTGTTGGTGGGAACCTTTCTCTACTGTTGGTGGGAGTGGTGGGGGTGTGAAAATCAGTGTGGAAATTCCTAAAAATATTTAAACTAGAGGTTACATTTGACTGAGCTATTCCCTTTCTTCCCCAAATAATTAAAAGCATCATGCCACAAAGATGTATGCACACCCATGTTTATAGAGGCAGTTTGTAATAGCTAAATATTTCAAGCAGCTTAAATGCCCATCAACCAATGAATGGATAAAGAAGTTTTAGTTTTTTTATACTTTGGATTACTACTTTGCCAGAAAGAAACATAAACTTGAGTCATTTCTGGCTAAATTTATGCATGTTGAGACTATACTCTTAAGTGAATTAAATAAACAAATAAAATACCTCATTGTTTCTTTGGTGTGAGAAAATGGAAGTATAAAGAAAGACCAAAGTGTTTAACAGATATTGGGAAAGGGGAAGAAAATGTTCAAATAAGAAAGGAAATGAGAGGGGGGAGGGGAAAGAGGGGAAATAAAAAAATAGAAGAGAAGGGAGAAAGTGGAAACCAATTTTTGTAAATAAAGAAGGGAAGAAGGGTTGAAGGGAGGTAAAGAGAATGAGAAAAAAAGAAGAAGCAGGATATATTGTGTACAGGTACAAATTCCCAATGATGAATGTCATTATTATGCATAATTAAAATGTACCAATAAAATTTTTTAAATGAAAAAGAGAGAGAGAAAAGCCAATAAAACCATTCATTATAAAAGGATGGAAAGATAACAGTACAGTACAGGAAACAGACAATTCAGGAACAACAACAATTAAACTTAAAATTTCTAATTCACACTACAAAGATATTAGACAAAATAATGCATTGGTAAAGTAAGATCGTGTGGTGAACATGTGTGTATGTGTGCATGTGCATGCATGTGTATGTGGAATATTAATTAAAAGGATGAAAAATAAAGTTAAGTAAATAAAGGTCAAATTAAAAAAAAGAAAATATAATGGAAATGCAAGAGAGAAATTTAGAGTCCAACTTCAACTAGCAAGACTTTCAGAATGAGAAAAAAATACCTGAGAAATTCCAGAATTTTCTTAGAATTGACAAGGATGTGTAATAGGTTGAAATTATCTACTAAATATTCACAACAATGAAAAGATGCAAATCCACATGAGACTCATTTTCTGAATTTACAGAAAACTAAGGATAGTGAGAAGACCCTAGATGCCTTCAGAAGGAAAGTCTGAACTTCTATAAAAGAATGAGAATCAGATTGGATCAGTCTGGTTAATAGTCATAGTACAAGGTAGTGAATGAAAAGATAGTGGCTATCTTAAAATACCTAAAGGAAAAAATTTTAATGTAGAATTCTGTATCCAGCCAAATTACTGATAAAGCTTAAAAAGTGATAATGGATGTTTTTAGGTGAGAAAAACTCAGAAAAATTTCCTCCCACATCCTCAACTTTAGGAACAACATGAGAGGAGGACGCAGGAGATGATCCAAGAAAAATAACTTGAGACATCATAGAGAAAATATTGGCTGCACAAGGGAAGTAAAAAAGCTATGTTGTGTAGACAAGTTAGAGCGAAATTTGTCATGATTGAAGCAGAAAAAGAAAGCTCATAAAATGAGATATTTAGAGAAATAATAGATTTAAAATATATGATACCAACATTTTTGAGAATCTGAAAAATTTATAGTAGCAAAAATGACAGAAAACTCATGAAAAAAGCAAAGTAACAGCAAACTCCAGGGGAGAAAAAGACTGTATAACAGGAAATAAGTGTTCTACAATAAAACTTATTCCAATCTTATATCTTTTATTTTATTAAAATTTATATTTTATTAAAAAGTATAGAAAACAGTTTTATGAATTAAAAATGCAGAATCTAATATCATCAATCTTGGTAAGAGAAATATAAAACATACCAGTTTGGGTAGTTTCAAATGGGAAGAGTGTTAAAATGTGAAGCCAGGTATTTCCTATTGTTGATGGATCAGGAAATGCATGTAAAAATGTATTATTTAAAATTAAAAAGGCCCACACCATGTAGAAAGTGAAAGTGACAGTGGAACCATTAGAAGAAGGCATGGAAAGTGGCACAAGGGAACTATGGCTGTATTTTTCATGCCAGGATGTTTATGATAATATCCAAATTTAATGAACTGAAATGTGGTTTATAAATGTATATCACATGTTACAATGCATGGTGTGTCTTTGAAAGTAATATGCTGTGGGCTGGAGATATAGCTCAGCAGCAAAAGTATGTGTCTGGCAAGGTCCTGGGTTCAGTTTCTGTTACCAAAACTAACTAAATAAACAGTACTCCTAATAGTATAGTGCTAATCATTTGAAGAAGGAAATTCACAGAACATGAAGCATTTAAAATTTTAGAAGTCATAACAAAGAGAAAGAGAAAGTTGGTGCAAGAGACTTTAGTGTTTCATTGTAATTCAGCCCATATTAGTTTAAAAACCATGTACTGTATATGCTTTAGTTTGATAAAAATTAAAATACAGAAAAAGTGTAAAGCATCACAGAAGGAGACAACTTCTTTTACAGAAAAAAAGAAGAAGAAGTTTGTCCGCTTGCATCTGAAGTTGCTTCCTAGCAGTAGTCTTCCTGCTGCAGGCCTCCGAGATGGGACATTCTTAAGACGGTACTTTGGAGGGGAGGGAGCAAGAAGACTGTTCCCAACTTTACCTCTGAAATAACAGAAACAACAAAAACCCAACTTTCACTCCATAGTAAGTATAATGGAACCTCTGAAAAGTCTCAGGATGTGTGTGTTGTGGAATCAGCAAGGGAGACTGACTGAATTGTACACTGGCCTCAACTTTCAAAACAAAAATGCTTCTGCCTCAGAGCGCAGTTAATATGCAACTCTGTCCTGTAACCCATCTTCCATATAATGACAACTGATATTTATTACATACTTACATGCTGGTATTTTATTGTTTGTATTGTATTGTATTGTATTGTATTGTATTGTATTGTATTTTAGAGTAGGGGACCCAGACTAGTGATCAGTGAAAAGCTGCTTCACTCCCGCAAGTCCACATAACCCATTAGACACTGGATGCCTTACACATTTAGTCTTTCATTTGTCCATTTACTAATTTTCTCAGCAATATGCCAGGTGTAGGAACAAGGTGAGGATACACCAGTGTTCTGACTACCAAGCCGCAGGCAAACCATGGTGCCCAACATGGCATTTGACCCTCTGCCAAGTGTGAATGTGAGCCATGGGAGGAGTTCCAATATGGCGCCTGGAATCTGAAGGTGTCTGTTAAATCACTTGTAATCTGTTAACATTTAACAATTAAATGGTTGTGGACTGGAATGGCAGAATGGGCCAAAAATCCTGTCAATGAATGCAAGGAGATCTTAAGCAGCTTACTGAAATGAAAAGAGACAGAGAGAGAGAGAGAGGGAGAAAGAGAGAGAAGGTAAAGTTTCAGAACTGGTATTCAGCTTTCATTCTATGAGGGAAAGAAAAATACCAGTGCTTTAATTGCAAACACGATTTCCTAACGCATTCCAAGTTCTCCTTGGAGACTTTCTGGGCCAGGGATTGACTATCTTTGTGCTTGCTGTGATAGAGAAGGGCTTGATAAAAGTGCTATGTCTGCTGGCACCATTTAATCACTTAATACCTTGTTCCAATTGAAAACATAACCCAATCCTATTCAGAGGTTGGAGCACCTACACTTGATCTGTCTATGGCTTGTGCAGTCACTGATATTTCCAAGGGAAGTCTTATGATTATCAAAATGGAAATTAATTTCATAGACTTGGGGCTGAGCTGGGAAAAAGAATATTCATTGTTATAATCTGCTGATCTGCTTGGCTCCTGACAATGTTGCTAAGGGTAAGACACATGGCAGCCTGAAACAGCGGGCAGACAGGAGGACCGTATGTTGGGAACAGGGCTGGCAGGAGGTGGAATGTGAGGAAAGATTCTTTTTCACTACAGAAAAGGACAACTTCAAGGACACTATCAGCATATTTTCTATAAAGTTCTTCATTCTTATAATTGCTGAAATAAACTGCCTGTCTCCCAGAGAAAGTTATAAGATTATCAAAGGTATGAATTTGCCAACTTCAATAGCTGGAAGAAAAGAATTTAAACTCTTTTTAAGGGCATAAAATTCTTACAGATAACGCCATTGCTGAGCACCCCATTTCCTGTAACTGACAGGATCGCCATGGAGAATATCACATAGCATTTGGCCCCCTTAAATTAGTTTAGGAGCCAACCTTTTCATCCATCCAAAGGAAAACTACAGTAGGGTGCAAAAAAAGATCACAAAGAAATGAAGCTTGCAACATAGAATTCTGGTCGATGTTATGGGCTTATGATGTGTGTTTGGAAAACCACAAAACAACCGCAGGCCTAGGAGCACTGCACCGTAGGTATGCAGAGCTTCATACACTTTTAGGACCAGATGGGTCCAGAGAAATAAGGTATCTTTCTCCTGGTCACTAGATATCCAGAGGCAGAATCAGGATTAGAATATCTTCTAATGGTGTGTCTAAAACACAACACATACCCAAAATGTAAATGTGACGACCTCTATGGTTCTCATAGTGTTCTTTCTTATCAATCTTTCAACTACAGCATGATTCTTAAACTTTTTTTGAGTCATGAATCTCATCAGGAATCTAGTGAGACATATGACCCTCCGTTCCATAAAGGTAGATGTATGCATAAAGGTATAATATGAAATTCTTTTTCTTTTTGGTAGTGCTGGGGACAAGAACTTTACTACTGAGCTACACTTTTAGAATTTTTGAAAAATTTTGTGTTGAAACAGCATCTCACTAAGTTGCCAAGATAGCTTCAAACTTGGAATTCTCCTGCTTCAGCTTCCTAAGTACCTGAGATTACAGGCATGTACCACCATGCCCTGCTACACAATTCTTTTTAATCCTTATTATATATGCTCATGGATTCATAAACTGTTCAAGGTGACGGATGTGGTTAGGAAGTCCTAGTGCACAGCTAAGATACAGCGTATTATTGGTGCTAATAATACAAAGTATTCCTAGAAAATTTTATTCTATATTGTTACTGCTTTATTATCTAGGACAATATATGGAAAATATACTGAAATAAAATCTTTCAAAAAATATAATGTCTGAACCTGAGATTATATAGTTCAAACTCTTAAACTAACAATACTGAGAACTATGAAGCTTAAACACATATGTTCAAAGCTTTGGCCAGTTAATAGCAGAAATAACACTATATTGTGTTACACACTATATTGTGTACTAAGCTTTGGTACTCCTGGATGACCAATATAGAGTTAAAAGACAAATTTAACTTGTAAAAGGAAGCACTTTTTGTCAATAATATCTATTCTGATTTGTATCCCCGCTTACTATGATATTGCAAAGTGAAAAGAGGAATTGAAATTCAGAAACACTCCTGTGTATATTTATCAAACCAGGAAAACCTCATTGTCATATTCTTCTGTCTGGGTATTTCAAATGCTACCTCTTTCCCTCTCCACTGTGTAAAAGTACCACATGTTTACTTTTTCAAAGACTTTTTGAAGTCATTTGTTTTCATGGAGCTTTGACTTGGAGAAGAAATCTCAATATTACTTTTCAGGGAGAATTATTTGGAAATGGAAGCACTTTTGAGTGGATACTCGTGTTGAAAATCAAATGCTTTCAGTTTCTGAATCAGAAAAACAGAACAAGTAGGTAGGAAGCCTGGAGCGCAGTTCTGAAATATTTCAATGTTGCAAAGTGAGAAATTTCAGGGCACGGAGCCGCTGACCCTAGCTTCTGCTTCCTGGTGCTTGTGTTGCTTGTTTTGCAGCGCTCACTCTAGAAACCCCAGGTGCCAGCCCTCAGAGTGCCCTGCTGGTCTTGGGTCTCCCTTGTTTTAGCAGCAGGGTCAGGTCTAGATAAGCATGTCCTGCTCCTGTAGCCTGCTGCCCCATTAGAAGCTCAGGAGCTCTGGGAGGGAACATTGCTTTGACCTTCAACGCCGCCCAGAAGGTCACAGCTGCTGCCAAGGGCAGATTTCCCGCTCTGGGGGGACCACACTCATGGAGTCAAATAGGGTCCGCCCTTGAGCCAGAGGCCTGCAAGGGAATGTCAGGGCTGTGGCCAGGCACCTCACTCCCTGGGCACCCTGAGCCTGCGGCTGAAGGGATGGAGGCTCAGGAGGCGCTGGGCCTGGGCACCTGGCCCTGCACTTCTGCAAGTTCCGGAGGCTGGGGCCTGCCCGGGCCCCACAAGCAGGCTCTCCAGAGCTGGAGCTGGAGAGCAGTGGCCCAGGCCGCCTGGCCGCTGTTGTGTCCCACGCGGGGACGCGCCAGTAGGTGACAAGTTGCCTCCAGGCTCTGCCAGAGGACTTCACCTGGAGCGCATTTTAGGTTTTACCTTGAGATTCTTTCTTTCTTTCTTTCTTTCTTTCTTTCTTTCTTTCTTTCTTTCTTTCTTTCTTTCTTTCTTTCTTTCTTTCTTTCTTTCTTTCTTTTTTCTTTCTCTTCTCCTTCTCCTTCTCCTTCTCCTCCTTCTCCTCTCTCTCTCTCTTACTTTTTCTGCTCAGTTGGGAAGCAGGCACCCGCCTTGAGCTTCCCTTCTTCCCAGCACACCCCCTGGACTCCCCGCAGGCGAAATCCCTGCAGGAGCGGCCCACAATCGCGTCGCGCAGCAGCGGGCACCGCTGCTGGGGCTGCTGTCCACTGCCGGTGGAAGTCGGAGCACCACTCGGAGACAGGGCGCCAGGCTCGGGCGGCCCCCGACCCCCCCAGGGCCTCCCACTGGGCTCAGAGAGACGCAGGGACCCCAGTCCCTTTTGTGGGAGCCTCACCCTTCACTTCTGTTATGATTTCCCCCAAAGCAGGAGGAAGAACCATGGGGGTGGGAGGTGAGAGAAGACCCTTAGTTTACATATTTATTATAATAAATATAAAGAAGCGGCACATATGTAATTTTAGATTTGCTTCCCACTTAGAGTTCTGGGGCTATGGAAACCCTATTTTTAGCACCCCTTTCTCTCATAGGGTCTTGATTGCCTAAATTGCTTCTAATTGGGTGACACCTATTACCGGAAACGAAGCGCATGACAAGCAGCTTTCCCTCTCCCGCAGACTGAGAAAATGTCTCCGGATGCTGATCGGGAAACCTGGAACACTGGGCAACTGCTTGCCGTTTTCTTAGGGGGGGTGTGCAGCAGAGAGACAAACGTCCTGACAATCACACTGTCAGGTGAACACGCGGCGTTTTTAGAGAACGCAAAGGTTTCCCGGTCAGATCTACCATGGCACAGGAACTAAACATGCGTTTTGTTTTGTTTTCAAACTCCTTTCTTCTCTTAGTTAGCATCTGTAAAAGTTTCCCGGAAACCTCTTGTAAAGCTTGTAAGTTATCCCTTCTGTCTTCCCCTTGCCCAAGATTTGCGAGGCCCTGGGCACCGGGTCAGGGAAAGACTTGTGCGTCCCAGTAACGCTCCAAAGTCACCCTTTGGCCGGGTGCTGGGATCCTGAGAGCTGAAGCCCGAACTAGGAATAAAACTTATTTTAGGCCGGAGGGGACGTGGTAAGAGTGTCTTCCCTTTGGTGTTAACTTCAGAGATGTCTGATTTTTCCTGCATTTCCGTTCTTCACAAAAAGAGAACCCCAGAATGTTGTGGGGGAGCCCCTTCACAGGATAAAGGCCACTTTACCCTGTGTCTGGGGGAGTCCGGGATGCAACCGAGGAAGGAGTGTTTGGGGTCTTCCTAAGGAAGCCGGCAGGGGCCACCACCCTCAGAGCTGGGCGTGGGTAGTGTCCCTGTAGGAAGAGGCCACCTGAGCCCTTCCCCTGTCCTAGGCACAACTTTTCTTGTCCCTTTGTGCATCAACATGGGGGACATCTCAATTTTTTAGAAAATCAACGCTTGTGGTGCATTCAAGGCCCGGTGTCATACGGCTTTCATAGTTGACATGGGTCCACAAAATGACCGTTATTAACCCCACAGAGAAAGATGTGGACAGTAAGAAATTCTCAAGGGGTTGCATTCCACATGGGTCCCTGCAGTACACGCGTGGCTCATTCCTGGCCTGGCTCTGGTGGCCAAATCTGGGAAACCCTCTGGGAATCTTGAGGAGCTCTTCAACTCTGTAGTCCTCTCCCTGATAGTCCCTGGCCATGGCACAGGGGGTACTTCACCCACTAGGAGACCGGCACCTCTTAAAGGGGCCGGAAAATCCCTGGGGGAGGGGATAGTTGTTGCTGCTGTTGTTTTGTCCTAAGTTTGGAAACTGGGAGAGGGAGGTCAACGTCACAGTTTCTCCTCTTAAAAGGGAAAGAAAAAAGGCAAACGCTGGCGAATGAAACTGACACTCAGATAGAGCCAGATAAAGCCCAGCAGCGGGGGCATAGTTCGGGCTCTGGAAAGGCGCTCCTGTGCCTACTCTTTGCAGAAAGAGAAGGGCAAAGAAGGAGAAAGGGAAGAGAGGGGTGGAAAGGGGTGAGCTCAGGAGAGAGAAACAGCAGAGGAGGAGGATATTTAGCAAGTTAAGAGGTTAAATATTTGAACAGGTCTGTAAATATATAGACAGCCCTTGTTATTTGGGATGGATAATAACGCCTTTTGTGCTGCTGTCTGCCCCGCCCGGGAGCTGCGGACGGGACCTCTCCCCGCGGGAGGCGCCTTCGTCTTCCCTGGGAAATCGACTGGAAAGCTCCCGGGTTCGCAAAACAAAAACGGAGCTGTCCCCCTCCCCACCTCGTCTGCTTTAAAACAAAACGCAGAACAAAAACAAAAACAAAAACAAGGAGCAGAGAAAAAGCGAAAAGGAAATAACGGAAGCGCAGAAAGAACAGATTTCCTTTTTGCTCCGGCAGGACGTTTCAGGAGCGTGTGGGAAAGCCTCAGCATCAGGCTGAGGTAATAGCAAAGTATTGTTCCCGCTGAGGACCTAGTCCGGTACTCAGTCGTCTATTGTACGACCGCCGTGTCGTGGAACCCAACTGTCTTGTCTAACAAGGGTGCGTGTGCGTGTGCGCGCTGCCAGCCCAGGTTCTCCGCCTGCTTCCCTCGCTGTCTGAGCGGGGTGGGCTTCTTTCCCGCGTCACTGTCGCCTGCAGGCTGCCCCGAGCTGCGGCTGGCATCCGTCCCCTGGGCCCGTGGGCGGGGGCCTGGGCGGTGGGTGTGTCCCGCCCCGGGCGCGTGCGTGCGCGTGTGTTGCAGGCACGCATTCTCTGTGTGCCGCACATGGAGCCATTTTTTTCGCCCGTGTCTGGCATCCTGCGCATATTAGTATTATGCAAATAAAATCATTCCGCTTGAGTATTTTTGCAGGGGGAGGGGATGAGCCTTTTAAATTCTGCTCTAATCTTTTCACTGCGTGTGAATGCATTCGGCCGCCTTTCCCGAGGTCCTCGGGTGTGAGTGTGTGCGTGGGTGCATGTGTGTGTGTGCACTGAGCGGCCACAGGGTGTGTGCACGGCCTCAGCGCGGGAGGACCTTGCAAAGGACCTGAGCCTGTCGGGGGTCCCGCCCAGCTCTGTCTCTGCCCTCACATTTTGTGCTCCCGGGATGATTATGTGCATATTTACATACGTGTGCCTATTTTCTTTCTTCATGCATTGTCTTGCCGTAAGACCCACGCATTGCATATCTATTCGCTAATCTTTTCTAGCGAAGTGCAATTTTTTTTTATTATGATTCCTGGAAGAGTATTTATTGATGTGATCATGGGAAATGAAAAGTGGTCTCCCCCGAAGGAGACGGAAGAGAAAGGAGTGTTCATCTTTCTTAATAGACGGGGCAGTGCCAGTTGACTGGATCACAGGGCTCCTCTGCACTTTCTGCGGGTGTCTGTGTGTGGGGGCTGGGGGCGGGGGCGGGGGCGGGGAGGCGAGAAAAGGCGCCTTGGAACTAGAACAAAGATAGGACAGCGCGCCCCCTCGCGGTCAGACTTCCAATCGCTCCGAGCGGGCCCGCCCCGGGCTTTCTTAAACCTCTGTTAAGCCATTCAGGGGCTGCCTCTCAGACCCAGCCTCCGGCTATCAGCCAATCATCAGGCGCCATGCAAATCACCTCTTCTGCGGTGGTGCTAGTCGCTAGTCCCTCAACCCCCACCCTCCCCTCTCCGCCCCGCCCGCGCAGCTGCTGCGGAAGAGGGCAGTGCCGGGTGCCTCATGCATATGCAGATAAGCCCCCTCCTCCCGCCTCCTCCTCCCGCCCCCCCCATCGCCTATCCCTCCCCCCCCCCCGCTCCGCCGCGTGCGCGCGCCTCGACGTGCGTTCCGAGCTGCGAGCTGCGGTGCATGCGCTGGGAGCGGAGAGGGCAGCGAGAAGGCCTCTGCCCTTGAAATCCTGTGGAAGGTCAAGCTTGAGGCTTTTGCAGAGCAGGGGCGCAGGGGCGTCGAAAATGCCACTGCAGGATGTGCCGGGTGGGTGAGGTGGGGTGGCGGGTGTTGCGCACGCAAGCTGATTTCGCAGCGGCTTCCTCCCCTTTCCCTCCAGATTGATTTCCGCGCAGCACACTGGGCGCGGGCCACGTCCAGAGGCAGGGTGATGATAGATGGTTTTCCACGCCCGGAGCTGTGTTTGCCTCACACATTCAGGCTACTCTGCTGCTCAAGCCCATGACTTGGAGACTCAGTCAAAAGCTCAGATCTGCGCAGCAGCAGGAAAAGGGGGTCGGGAAGAGGGGCGAGGGTGAGCAGAGCCCTGAGCCGAGGGCACTCAGCCCTCAGCGCCAGCACCTGTAAGAATCCCAGGAGAAGAACTCCTTTAGGGAAGGAAAAGAAATCTGTTGCTGCTATTTACATGCAGACCCTGGTCCCTGGCCCTTTACTGCCGCGGTAAGAGCTATTTCCGCTGTGAATGCCGCTCCGGAATGACCTTGGCACGCACCGATGGGGAAAATGTCAGCGGAGGAAATCGCGGTTTGCGTAGTGCTTGGAGATCCTCTGAAGGGAAAGCAGAATTGTGAAGTGACCTTGCTTCAGTCATCTCTGCGTTGACCCTTGCTAGTCAGAACCGAGGCAGTTCCCATTCAAATCTCAGACCGTGAAGACGGGAGTGGAATGCACCAAATTTAAAAGTAATATTTCGCCAACATGTAGTCAGCCATTCAACACATTTCATGGCGTGCTCACGTGCGCCAGGGATGCAGCCTCCTCCGTGCGAAGCACATTATGTGCGCAGGGGTTCTCAGGTTGGCTGGAGATTAGGAAAAGATCAGGAAATCTAAATGGATTCTGCCCTAGCGTTCCCATCCTCTGGCTGGTCCAAGGGACGCTGGCGAACGTGTGACACGGAAACAGCTTAAATATCTATCTTAAATATCTGTCGGGCGTGCCAGGGATTCACGTGCTGGCGCACTCCTGTAGTGAAATACTCTGCAGCAATTAAAAATGAATGGACTGTCTTAAAATTGATACTAGATGAAAAAAGCGAATTGTGAAGGAGCACAGGTTCTATTAATGTAATATTAAAACGTATTAACATTTCACCAACTACAAAAAATGCAAAAGTTTTTAGATACATAGCTATGGAGAAAAAGTATAAAAATACATCGAAGAAGGCTACATACCAGTTTCCGATGACGGTTACTATTGGGAGACAGGAATCTTTTAGCCAAATGTGTTTTAGCGATGTAAATAATGCTTTCTTTTTTAAAAAAAAGTTAAGAAAGATGAGGAAGTGTAGAGAAATACAAGAAGATGTTAGAGCTGTATTGAAACTGAGGCTAAGGTCGTGGAAGTGATAAGCAAGAATTTCATATGAATATTCAAAAGATGATGTTTCTGAATGTGCGAGAAAGAAAAGAATGGATGAAGATTTTACATCTTTTAATTTTAAATTTACATACTGTAAAATTAACTTTTTAGAGGGTATACAGTTCTTCCAGTTTTACAAATGCAGTCAAGAAACCAGTACCACGAGCAGGACACAGGGAGTTATCTCTTTCCTGTAAATTCTTTTGTGTTGCCCCTTGTACCCAGCTGCTTCCGGTACCCTTAAACTTAGCCACCTTTTCCCATTCGCTGTGAATTGCATGTTATAGTCATGAAATTAGAAGTATGTTGCTATTTTTTAAAAATCTGTCTTCTTTCAATTAGGATAATGACTTTGATCTTCATCTGTGTTGCTGGGAATGTCAGTAGTGTGTTCCTTTTGGTTGTTGCATAGTATTTCATTACTCAGGGTACTACAGATTGTTTACCCTTTTACCAGTTGAAGGTCATTTTAGATTTTTCTGATATATAGTTTCTGGATCCCAGGGTCTGGATTAACTGTTGTCCAGGGTATGTCTATGTGTAACGTGAATCATTTATGAATGGTTATTGTATTATATATGACATATTATATATGTATTCAGTTATTTCTCCCTGGAGGCTGAATATATGCTCTGATGATAGTCAGTGGTGCTGAGCCAGATAAAACCTACCCAACCAAATGTGTAGAAAAACGTGCAGGTTCACGGGTTCTGGAAGCTGCCCCCCCACTGCTTGAGTTGTAGTGAGATTACTAGTAAACATTTCCTACAGATGGTCGCTCATGGTCAACAAGTACAGATTTGTATGTGTGTCTCTGAGGACCTAGGCTTCTGCTTTGGGCATCCAGGTATTTCCTTGTGCAGGACTATGCCTGGTTCCTAAATCCTGTAGAAAACTGACCTTCAACCTCGGAGGTCCACATACTGGATGATTCACATTACCAGTGAAGGGGCTCTAAGCTCATGCAGGGATTCGTGGTAACTCCAGACCCTGGTCTATGCTGTCAGCCCTCCAGGATCTGTTTTTTTCTTGTTTCCCATGGTACTCTGAGAAGCTGGGAGCTGGGCTACACAGATTGGGTGCAGAGTACAGGTACAAAGTGAGCCCCTGGCTGTATATGTATGTCTTAATGAATGCCGCAGAGTTCTAAGGTCAGCTACTAAGTGTTTATGAATTATCTACCACTTAGAGCCTTATTTATATATGTAAAAAAAACTCTAGTCCTCCTATGGTTAGTTGAAAGCTCTGTCTGTGAAAGCTAGCTGTTTGTGTGGTAAGGGGAGAGGTCAGGGTTCAGAGATGACCTCCTGGGTGAGACTCAGACTGGAAAGAAGACATCTGAGGTAAAGGTTATAAAATGCTGCATTTCAACTTTGTTACATACATCTTGGGAAAAAGGCTGCCTATGTGTACCCCTATTTTGTCACTTATCAAAGTATAAAGGAGCTTTATCCTTATAAGATTCCCCAAGCAAGAAGCACTTTATGAACTCTAGGCTTTGCTGTTGTAGGTCATGCCAAAATGAATTGGCAGAGGTATGGGCTATTTTTGCAGGTAAGTTAACTACAACATACCCTCAGCTTCTTGTTTCCTAGTGTATTTTCAAGATTTTGTGGAAGTAGTAATTTCCCTTCAGCAAACTAATTTACAGCCCTTTATCCAGATAAGCTAATTAGAAGCAGCAGACTCCTAACTTTTGTCACTACTGCTGCAATTGTATTTAGCAAACATGTGTGAGGTAAGAAGTACTGCCCTGTGAGGCGCACCCATCCAGTAACTGAATGTCCAGGTGGTTCTTCCATTGAGACAAGGCCACCTTTGTGCTTTGTGCTACATGTCTTCAAACCAGTACTGTGATTTCTAATGAAAATGGAAGTACTGATAAAAAAAAAGGAAGGAAGGAAGAGAGAAGCAGAAAGAGTGAAAGAAAGAGAGAAACAGAAAGAAAGGGACCGCCAATTCCACCACTGTGACTGAAGCCAGTGTAGCCTTTTCTCTTCCAGGACCTGGCTGGTAAAATGGATTCTGTTCCAGAGTGTTGACAGTAGCACCCTGTAAGTTGGCGGTGCTGGCTTTTTAAACTCTGGTTCTTCCTCCTGTAAAGCAGCACAAGTGAGCACCTCCTGGAACGCTGGAATAAGGACACCTCAAGGTGTGTGTGCTGCCTTCATTCCTAAGGAAAGGGCCAAGCAGGGTTGGCTCAGCAGTGCCTGACCAGATGCTTAACACACTGATGAATACCATTGCCCCTAGGAATTAAATACATAGGTGTCTGCAGCTGGCTTGTGTAAAGTTCTCTGTGCCATTTGAAAAAGGTACTCAAAGAAAAAGATAGGCTGATGTTAATTTTAATATTTTACTCGTGGGTTTAATACATTGATGGTTTGCTTTGCAAAATGTCAACAGACATCCCAAGTGGATAACATTTTAAAAGATTGAATTTCCTGTATTTACTCGAATATCATCTCAAAAATGTGGTCATCAGTGCCTACAGGTTCATCAGTTAAAACAGTCCATTCACATGATTATTACAAAAGGACCAACAACATGTTTTTGGTCATTGTCCTTATGGTTCCAAATTCTCACTGATTAGAATTCCAGCAAGTCAGAACTGAAAGTTTCATGTTAGTTTTGGTACATTTAGGAAGGGCCCCAAATGGAGTTCCTGTCTCCACCATGACCAAAGGACACGCTGAGAAAGGCTGTTAGTTACAGGGTTTAGCATTTAGTTTCATATTACAAATAACATTATATATTGCTAATTATAGACTTGACAACAAACAAAAACACTGTCACGTAAATCATCCTATCTCACCTAAGTCACCTCACAATTACCTTGTAAGATAAGTTGCGATGACCATTATTTTTCTCATTTTGCAGTGAAGCATACTGAGGTTCTGAAACATTTAAAATAACTAATATTTTTATGGTATGCTCATTTTATGTCACGCAGTGTGCTAAACACTTGACACATTCCCATTTATTTGACTGGCATGGCAGTGTAAGGGGTGAATATTATTATCGTCATCTTCATTTTATGGATTAAATCAGAAAGGTACAAATTAGTAAACTGTCCAAAGCTAAGAGTGACAAACAGGGGAGTTAGATGAGAATCCATTCAGTCTAATTCCAAAGCCCAGTGCCTAAGCGTCACACCTAGAAAGCCAGAGTCAGCGACTTATTCTGGAGATTTGGCCATTAAGTATTAGGTGCTAACTTAGAATATGGGTCTTCTGATTCTAGGGAAGTGCATTTCCATTATGCATTTTGTAGTAACTTCTCTCAATACTGAGTGCTTAATCCACATTATGTTTTACAATGCTGTGTACTCCTCTCCTTCTCCCTAATGGAATGTAAATTTCCTTAGTGTAGGAAAGAGAGAATGACCTTGTATACATAGATTATCCCCTACTATGCTTAGAAATTCTCCTAATATAGCAGGGGCTGTTAAAATGTATTCAACTGAATCAAAGTTGTAGAATGTGGTGAGCTTTACAAGTTTAGAGACTTATACGTGGTTGGAATTTGGATAACGTAGAGGGTATTGACAACATTAAGGAGACAGTGAGCCATAAAGAGAAAGAACTGGGAGTAGACCAAAGAGAAAGATAAGAAACAGTGATGTTCACAATGTTTTTGCCTTTAGAGCATCCTGTTATCTCAGTTTTATAAAACGGAAGTTGTTACATGATCAACCCATAAATACAAAATATGATTATGGATATCTGTATATAAAAGAGCAAGAAAGAGCTCTCTCTTCCCGGGGCTATTCTTCACTGGAGCCACTGGATTCCATGCCACAGGTCCATATCTATTACTTTATTCTGTTCTCCAAATTACTGACTCCTAAAGTGAATCTTAACAAAACTGACCATCTTTGACAACTGTTACCAGTGAGTCTAGTTTCCTTAAAATTACAGTATTGGGGATTGAACCAAGATTCTTTGCACTTAGTCAAACCCCTCCCTCTTTTTAAAATTTTATTATATTTTAAATTTTGAGATAGGCACTTGGTAAGTTACTAAGTTGCTCAGGCTGGGCTTGAGATTGCAATTCTCCTGCTTCAGCCTCCCAGAGTGCTGGGACCACATGTCTGCACCACCACACCTGGCTAAAAGAACTTCAGTAGGTGTCCCGAGAAGGTAATGGCATAGGCATAATCTACTTTACAACTCTTGAGCTACAAGCAGTGTCATTTCTGTTGCATATTTCTGAGCTAGATCAAAAGTAGATTGTATATCTTTTTGATAGGAATACAATCAGAATGAGCCCTTCCTTTCCTTTGGATTACCCAGGAAATCCACATGTTGACAGAGTTCTCAAACGAAGACCTTGGCCACTCTTTGCTTACAGGATCCTGGGTGCCTTGTGCATTGTGGGTGTCCCCGTCACTGAGTTCTACTGCACAGAGCTCCAGGCCTGCGTGATCCTCTGAATGAGGGTGGTCTCCCATCCCTCAGAGGTTGGTGCCATCTTTCAATTTCACACACAGTACAAGGATTCCCCTGCAGCTCTGCCACATTAGAGGGGTTTTTTTCCAACTCACTGCCTCACATTTGACCCCGGCGGATTCATCCACAGAGGTCAGCAGCCTTCCTTTTCCCTGACCCCAAATAAAAAGTCCATTCTCTTCCTTCCTCTGGCGATAGAGCCTGTCTGTTATTGAAGGGTCTAGACCAAAGAAATACAGCACCTGCTTCCCTTCATGGTTTGGTGGGAGACACATGCCTCTTCATGGATGTCCTTCTCTGAAGGACAGGGTAGGAAACTTCATGCTGTCTTCTTGCTAAAGCAGCAGAACACAACACCACTGAAGTCTGCAGTGGGCTGTCTTGTTAATTAGTTAAGTCTTCAGTGAGGAATTCTGTCTTAAAAACTGAAGTGAAAGAATTTATTTGTACAAATAAGTGAGCTTCTCTCTACAGAGAAGTCACTTGCTATATTATAATTGTGCAGTTTTGAATTCTTCCTCAATGTCTCAGAGCCTACAGCCCAATCTTTTTATTACTCCCAATGAGAGCAAATATTTATTCTTGAAAATGGATTTGATTTTGGAAAGAACCGAGTGTTATTTGGCTTAGTCTTCTGAGTAAAATCATTTTGAAAATTTGTTTTTGGTCCAAAAGGAGGTGAACATATAAAGTAATAACACTAATTTAGTAAGTTTTACCAAGTCCAAAGGGGATCTCTAAACATGCTGTCAGTGATAGTGTATCAGAGTAATAAGCTTATCACCTTCAACTATGCCCATACTGGGGATGACACAAATTTGAGTACAAATGTGTGGCATATTTGTGACCAACCAGTCTTGTTTCTATCTGTGAAGGTGCAGCTTGCGTATTATGTTGAAATTTTCTGCTAAAAATCTAGTGGCAGATTAATAGTTTATTGTAAGCAGGAGTCTTCTGAAGTCATTAAAATCAGATCTGAGAGCATTAATCTGGGCCCCAAGAATCAGCATTTCCATTCTGCTTCTGAGTGTTGAGCCGGGGACCTCTCTCTGTGTTCCAGTGTCTTGGATTCTCCAAAGAGTGCTGTAAAGCATGTTAAGCCTTAAGTTTCCACAAGAGTATTGCTGCCCACATTAAACTACCCACGGGCTAATTTTTTCCTTTGCAAAATATTTGTTTGTGTTCATATGAACTTTTGCCTTGGAAGAGGAAATTTTCTGTGTACTTTATTGATGAAGAAACAGTAAAGCACCTATGCCACTTTTCTCACATTGGATTTCTTCTTTTTTTTTTAATTCAGAGCGTAACAAATTTCCATAGGAAAAATGATAAAAGTAATTGAAATGGTTAACCTAATTACTACATGGAAGATATCACATAGGAAAAATCAAAGTACATTTTGATAAATTTAAAGCTGCTATTTCTGATATGACAATTGTGAAATTGATGCCACAGGAGTTTCGCTAGCAAGCTAAAAACAAAATCCTATTTCACAGCTAAGCCATAAACAGCTAAGATGTAAGCGGAGGCTAAATTTTACAGCCTCAAAAACACAGCTGTGAAACATAACTTGGGAGTGTAATAAAACCAAATATCTTTGCATGCTAATGATGGATATTACAAATAAAGCTGAAAATCATTTTGTGAGAATTTTTCAGTATTTGAATATGTTCACTAATGTTATTTGTTTAACTGAGACTATTCTCGAGTGACCTGTCTCTTATGCATTTATTAAATGAGTGCCTAATATGTGTAAGAACTAGCCATAGCAGAGATCACTGAGCTATTAGTCATACCATCAAGGAATTTTTTAAAAAAGTATCACATAATATGTTTTGTGTCAGATAATTTTAGTACATTCAAATTGGAAAATTACAAGTATAGAAAAATATAAAAAGCTAAATATATGTTATTAAAATATTACCACTATTTTATGTTGTATTTTGAGTTTCCTTTAACATAATTCTAGGTGTTTATTTCAGGCATTTTGGTGTACTTTAATGTTCTTTTAGTTTTTAAATCTTTTAGATGACATATGAAAGAAAACATGCAACATTTTACTGATTCTGACTTATTTTGCTAACATGATGCTCTCCAGTTCTATCTACTGTCCTGAAACTGACTTGATCTCATTCTTCTTTATAGCCAAATAATATTCCTTTGTGTAGATATACCACATTTTCTTTACCCAGTGATCTATTTCTGTAACTTATCTGGAATATATACAGAACTCAAATAACACTAAAAAAGAAAAAAAAGATAAATACTTGGGCAAATAAGTTGAACAAATCATTCTCAAAATACAAATGGCATATAAGTATTTGATACCATGTTCAATAGCTCTATTTATCCATCAAGTAAACGCAAAGCAAAACCACACTAAGAGCCCATCTCACCCTAGTGAGAATGGCTATCATCACTAATCAAGAAAACAGGAAATCCCTTTGAGGGGGGTGGGGAAAAGGAAACCCTTCTACACTGTTGATAGGAATGGAAATTAACATAGCTACCATGAAAATCAATATGGAGATTCCTCAAAAAACTAAAAATAGAGCTACCTTTCGAATATTCCCCCTAAAACTGAAGCCAGTATAGCAAGTGATACCTAACTATCCATGGTTATTTCAGTGCAATTCACATTTTTTTAAAACTCTAGGTACATGCCTGGAACAGATTTCAGAAACTCGTAGATAACCTTGGAAGTTTGCATGTGTATCTCCAGGGTGGGATGGCATTTTCCATGGGCTCGGCCGTTTCCTAAAATTGAAAACCCCTTGATACTGCAGTACTGGAGTAATAGCTGGGAATTCCACCCAACTGTGAGGTTCTTAGTAGATGAAGAATTTTTTATGACTGATATGTATTCTTTCTATCCTTGGTTTATAATTCTTTGTTAAGCTTTGAACTTTAGTACTTGAGCATACATTTACCCCAACAATTCAGGCTAAACCTAGTAAAGATCTGAAATTTACATTTCATATTGTTTTAAATGCTCTGTAGGTGAAACTCTAGGACTGTTAGTTCGTGGTCAGCCCATGTGACAAACGGGATGCAGCTGGCTGAATGTTTCACTGGTTTTCTTAACTGTATTTCTATTTTGTGACTCACATATGGTGAGACATTTTCTTGAGTCCTTATTGGAATACCTAGGCCGGCAGGTGCTCTTTTGTTCCAGGTGTAAGAAGTAGTCTGGGAAACTGGCCAAGAGGCTGACATTTTTAAAGCATTTTAACTTTTTAAAAAAAATACAACAAAGGGCAGAATACTTATTACTGGGTGTTCTAGGAAATCCAAAAAATATGGCAGTCATAATCATGCTGACTCAATTTTTCTGTCTGGTTCTCTCTCAATGAGTTGTATAGACACAGCTTGTTGTCATCCCTATTTAATTTTCACCCTTTTGTGTTATTGGAGGAGGGAACTCCTTGTTTATTGGCATAAGAGGTGGTTACCTGCGTGAGTATGATTTATGGAGGACCCTGAAGAGTCCAAAGATGTCTTCCACTGTTCTCTTTTATCTCCACCCTTAGTGATTCATTTCCACATGCTACACACACTTTTTCTTTCTGCTGTTGTCCTCTCTTAACAATTTAGTGTGAATAATTTTCTGTGACATTTCATTATTCTTATTCTGAACAGATTTAACTAGTATCAAAGATATTTGAGGCAGTCACTCTAAAGAAAAAGGAGAGAAGCGGATACAGAAAAGGGAAAAAGGAAGGATATTTATCATGGTACTTTACTGTGTATATGTTTCAAATATCAATGATTAGAGGGCTTATGTGTTTTATCTCTAAAAATTAGGGCTTGTGAGCTTGCTCAGTGGCAGAGCACCTACCTAGCATGTGTAAGACCTGGGGTTTGGTCCCTAGAACTACAAGCAAAAGGTAAATATATTGCAAATAAAAATCTCAAAATGATAATAAAAATTTGTTTAGCAGTGAGACATGAATTACTGATTGGACTTGTTTTCATGTTATCATAGGTAGTCCTTCCCTAGACTTAGAGAAAGTTTTACTTTGACAGTAAAGATGTAGGCCATATCTGGTATGGTATATTCATAGACTAATCATCAATGACCTGAAGAAACTTGGATATGTTTCAGCATTAGAACAATGAATTTATTCACAGAATTCTACTTTTATAATACCTGAATCTTCTAAAATCTTTTGTTGTTTATTTACTTCTTTTTAAATTTCTCTGTTTCTTGCTCTTACATTTGTATATATCTGACTGTTTTTTCTACTGGACTGAGAGAATAGGTCAGTGGTAGAGCACCTACTTAGCATATGTTTGGTGCTGGGTCCAATCTTACCATCATGTACACACACATATGCACACATACATGTCTGAATGCTTGTTTTTGTCTTAAAATTATAAGTGGGTGCATTCAGATCACAAAAAATTCCACAGTATTCATTAAGGATTAATTCAAGGTATTATATAAAGATTCAGAGATTTTTCCCATTAATACGTTTAATGAAACAGATTAGCTTTTTGAGATGAATTGTGAAAATGCCAGGTTTTTTCAAAATTCAAATTAGTGTATGCTTGCAATACATAATTGTCATTTTTGGGGGGGCAATAGGTATATGCCTGTTATGTATCTTGATTATTTCTAATTTCTTTTGCCTGCCATCTCTTCATCTCTTCTTTCCTATCATCTCTTTTTTCCTTTTCTTTCTTTCTTTCTTTCTTTCTTTCTTTCTTTCTTTCTTTCTTTCTTTCATTTTAAGCTTTTAAAAAAAACATGCCACAGTTTTGTTTTATTGTATACTTTTTTATATTAGTCTGATCAGAAAGATCTCAAAATGTTTTAGTTTTCTGCAAAAGTATCTAATTAATATTTAATCTTATTAATGCAGGTCATGGTGAGGAGTCTCTAATTTGCCTGAATCAAATGGCATTTTTTTTTTGTCACGTTGAAGCATTTGGTGGAAATGCAAACTCTGGAGTACATTCCCAGTGAGCGACTATGTTCTCTCTGTAACATTGTGAGCCCCTCTAGAATAAGAATCACATTCTACTCATGTCATCCTCTGCAAAAAAAAGCATGAAGTCAAGCACACTTTAGAGTAGTCTCGTTTGTTAACTTGGCACATTTCTTTAAACCAATTTCCACATACAAAGACATGCTCATTCTTACCATTTCACAACTTGAACATTATAACACATGATTAACAATTCTTATGAACCAGTATTAAGTCTACCAACATTATATTATATTAGAACCATAAAATTTTGCCGTTGCTCCCCCAAAACTCATGCACATCCCTTTATGCAAAAGACATTTAGTCCATGTCTAAGAGTTGCCGAAGTTCTAACAGTTTCAGCGTTGCTGAGAAGTCCAAGTTCCAAGTCTCCTCCAAGATGTAAGGCAAACTCTTAGTTGCAAGACCCTATACAAATGAAAAGTTAGATACTTCCAACTTTCAATGGCACAAAATAAAAATTTTCATTCCAAAAGTTACAAATGGGAATAAAAGGATTGAGACCAAAGCCAGTCCAAAACCCAGCAAGAAAAGTATTTAGTCCTGTAATTCCATATCCAGCATCTGAAGCAATGTGTGGCAAATTGTGAGTTTTGAAAGGCTCGAGTGATTCCACACTTACAAAAGTTTTGGTGGTCATAGCTCCCACAGGTTTTCTCTTAGGCCTACTTTGCTCCCTCCTTGCAGATTTCATTAGACAATTCATGTTCCTGGCTTTGCCAAATTTCTGCTCTCCACTGAACTTTTGGCTTCAACCTCACAGCTTCACACCCTGTGCTTTCAAGGTCAAACTGCCTGGCCTCCAAGGCCTTTTGAAATCAGGGTAGAAGCCTTCTTAACCCCATAACTCTTGCACATGCATTCTGCATGCATCTAAAACCAGAACCATGTGGATGAGGCCAAGGTCTGCTTCCAACTGGAGTAGCTATCAAGCTTTTCTTTCTCTTTGCTGTAGGGGTTGAGTGCCTAGACTACGGGGCACTCTGAATCCAATTATGAGAAAGAAATTTTCCGTGCTGCCGCTATTCTGGAACATGGTGCTCTGTGGCTTTCTCCTCAAGCACAGTCTTTGCTTTTGTAGCTTTGAGGTTGCAAAGGGTGTAGACTTGCTACTACTGGTGAAGCTCTCAGGCCATCACTTCCATTGTCCTGTTCTTTCTCTGTGTTGAGGTCTCCTCAGCTCTATCTTTGTAGTCCACAGCTTTACTGGAGCTTTCATTCTGACTAAGTGCACAATAGTTTAAATCATTCTGCTGGGCTCTTTGCTCTTAATTCTCAACAGATACCTGGGTAAAAGCCCCCCAAAGCAGCCATGCCACAGCCTCAGCATTAGACTGCCTTGAAATTTCTTCTAACAGATTAGTCTGCCACCCTTAATCTCAGTCTCAGGCAAAGTCTCTGGACATAAGCAAAATGTAAGAAAAACTTTCTGCCACATCATAACACACATCATCTGGAGCCCAACACCCAGCATTGTCCTTTTTCCCAGAAGAAACCTCCTAAACCTGGTCTTTACTGGTAGGACTTGTAACAGCTTTCTAGTTTTCTGAGCTCTGACCGGGATATCCCATACAGAACAGCCTAAGGTGTTCCAGAAAGTCTCTTTTGGACATGTCCATACTTTTCAGAACTCTTCCTAAAAGCTTTTGAACCGCATGGCCAGGTATAGTCACAGCAATGGCACCACTTGGTCCTTTCCTGTCTGGAACAGTCCCCTGGCCCTGCTTCTGGACCACTATCAGCTGAGCAGCTTTGCTCTTCCTTCTCCCTTCTCCTCCCAAGCCATTTCTGCACTGGAACCAATCAATCACCTAATGGAGACTTGAGCCCAATTCTGGCTTCTCTTCTCAAAGTTGTGGAGTAGGACATTGTATCTAATAATGGGAAAACTGACTGACATAGTGTTTTAACATGTATATTTCAAAGTCAAGTTGCAAAACATTGTGGTTCTTAACTGACATTTAGATCCTAATGGTGCTTTCTTTTGTACCTTGAGAATGATGTCTAAGTCCCTTGAATCTTTGAATTTATAGTTTTTCCTTATGGTAATTGTTTGAGGTTACACCTAGCAAGGCATTTAGTTGTTAAATTAAACATGGAAGATATTCAATAGAAGTGAACTTTCTCCTTTACCTTGATTTTCTACCTAGTCCTGGTTGAAATTTGACTAATTCCATAGGCTCAAATAAATGGGTCTATTTTTAGTCAATATTTTTCCATGAGCATCAGACTTGCTTCTGATCACCTAGAGATCTGCATATTTATGTCTTCATTGCACCAAATATTTTACTGGACCTAAACTAAATTTGATTTCTTAGACCATACCTCCTTCTAAAATGCTCTGTTATTGAACTTACCATTCTGCAAAAAACATCTTGTTAACAAATGATAGCCTTAAGGGTTTTTTTAACTACTTTATTTCCTCCACAGTAATTTTGTTAAAGTTTGAGAAAACTACTGTATCAGAATATAGTGGCAACTACCTCTTCTACTCCCAACCAATACCTAAAGGATGCTGGTTGCTTGGCGAAGTCAACATCTTCAACTGTGACTATTACAGTTTGTGTCTAGATTTTCCCCTAAAGGCTCATGCAGTCACAGGTGGGGCTTTTTCAGAGGTGACTGGATCTAAAGTGTGTGATGCTGGGGTTGATTCACGGTGTCATCCCAAGCTCAAGGGAGTGAGTGCTACTTATCCTAAGTACCCTGATAAGATAAAAGGGGTCAAAAGAATTGTCATTATCCCTTCTTACTTTGCAGTCTTCTGCTGGCCATAAAGTATTCCCCTTTGCAAAGTCACCCCGCTTTGGAGTCAGCTGATTATGGACTGAAACCTGTACAATCTTTGAGCTAAATAAACTTTTCCCTGTTTAACTTTGGGTGTTGGGTATGTTATCTCAGCAACAAGAAAAGTAACCAAGACATGGACCCTAGAACTGTCCACAGCCTCCACCCTCAGGGAAGCATTGAATCACTCTCCTTTGACCTTTGGTGATGTCTCAGTTACTTTTTTTTTGTCATCAAGACACAATACCTGACACCTATGACTGAAAGGGGGAGAGGGTTATTTAGCTTACAGTTTGTAGTGGTTTCAGTCCATAGTTGGCTGGCTGTGAGGGAGGGCTAAATGGTAGAGAAGAACTGCTCATGGCATGACAGCAGGGAGCAGAGATCTTGGGAGGAAGAGGGAGATGCAACATTCCAGACCATGCCTCTAATGACCCACCTCCTCCATCCAGGCTTCACCTTCCTCGAAGGTCACATGTAGTTCTAGACTCGTGATGAGGATCATGCACACATGATCCAGGAACTTCCCAAAAGCTCCACTTATGAGCACACCAATTTAGGGTGACATACAGATATAAACCATAACAGCTGGTAACGTCCTGGCCATAGATTCCAGTTTGAGAACAATTTTATAATTCTGATGGGGACAATACAATACCTTGCAAGTTTCTGGTAATAATCATATTCCATGTCTGCCAGCTGGGTTAGGACTCAGTTAGGCTTGGTTTTCTTCATGTCACGTTCACCACGTTTGTATATACTTATCTTGCTAAAGTCAAATGCAAGTTTTATGAATTATAGGTTGATAATTCCTAGTTTTACCAAGAAAGAACTTACATAAGTGGAGCCAAACATTACATGGAATTCTATTTATTTTTTCTTATATATTTATCTTACATAAATTCCATCACAGCAAGATCTGTTAGTATCATCCTGGAAATCATTTTTTGCCTCCAGCATCATCGAGGTGGCCTCTTACATGAGGTTCCTGTTGACTAAAAGTAAAAGATAAGCAAGTTGAAAGTAGCTTACATGACAGAGACTTAGTTTTTCTTCCATATCAAGAATTTCATAAGTAGGAGTTTCTATGATTGCTTCCACAGTTCTGCAATTCTACTGTGCTGGACCAGCTTTCTGTGACTTTCCTAATCCTTCTGGCATAATAATATAGCTGCACCACCTCCAGTCATCAAGTCCTCCAAGGAAAGGAGAAGATTTTTCTCTTCATAGTACTTTTGTTTTTAATTAAAGGAGAAAGATAATTCTCAGAAGGTTTCCCTTTCTTTCTCCTTAGCCAGGACTGAGTCTCTTATCTTTGCTCTGGTACATATGAACCCAGAATGGGAGTATCTGGTCTTTCTAGTTTATATTTGCTGATGCAAAGCAGGAAGTTTGAGAAAGCTCTCAGGTAAGTATTTAAATACATCTTGCTTTTCTGCCAAAAGCACTTCCTTGAGCACATTTTGTCTAATTGTGTCTTAAACTTTCGGTAAGTTATTGCTAGAGAATGCAATTATATCCTGCTGACTTTACTCCTTTAGTTTATCTCTTGCTTCACTCTTCCATGGCCTATTTAGTGAATGCAGAATAGACCCAGATCATCCTTGTACTGATGACTTTGCTCATAACATTTTCTTCTCTTGGAATGTCTTTTCCACAATCTCCCATTAAATGCCAACATAGACAGTCATTGCTCAAGGCTGCCTTCTCCTTGTATCTTTCTCTTCCTTTCTCTCCTCCTCCCACTTCCTTTCCCTCATCTTTTTGTTGTTGTTGTTGGTGGTGTTGTTATGAGTCACCTAGACAGCTTCAAATTTTGGATGCCCCTGCCACAGCCTTCAGGGTACTGAGATTATAGGCATGCACCACCACTCCTAGATTAAAACTGCCTTCTTCACAGAGCTTCTTCCCTCCTCCATATCAGCTGTGAGTACTTTTCTTTCTCCCTCCATAGCACTTCCTATGGGCTTCAGAATCCAAACACTCATGGATTCACATTTGAACACATTTGAATTTTGGGTGCTCACAAGACTTCACAGAAGTGCATTCAGAGGCATTTTCAGCATTGCTGAGGTGCAGGCCAGACCTTGTCTCATGCAAAGCTGGTATACAGGAGTGACTTGGCTCACTGAAGTGTGACTTATGCATCGCCTGGGATTTAGACCTCTGTGAGGCTTCACAGTTCTTTCCTTGTAATATAGGCAGTAAGTTTTGTGAACTCATTAAAGCTGTGCTCCATTGTAAAAAATGGCTGTGAATTGAGACATAAAACATGAGATGAATGCTGGAAAGATAGTTAACTTTTGGTCTGAGGAGAGGCACAAGATAGGGTTTATTTTCCAGAAAATATAATTTATCAGATAGCCAGGAGCCTGGGAAGATACTTAACACATTCTTGTGTCGGTGGTACAGTGTTATCATATTTACTTGTTTATTACTAGCATTTACACACAAGATCCCCTAAAGGTAGTGCACTTTCAGAAGTCCAGGAGTGAATCACATTGTGTGGTATGATGGAGACAAAGAGTTCACATAAAGCTAGAATCCTGCCTACTCCCCAAAACTATGTGACTTTGGGAAGATCATTGGCAGTGTGAGAATTTTATTTTCCTTCCCATAAAGTGATGGTAAAAAAATACCTACCTCACAAGATACTTAGAGTACAATAATACCAGGAAAGTACCTTGTAAACTGTTATATTATAAGTGATCTGCTGATTACCATTATTTATATCCCTACAGTATCTATCATGAGAGCAAGTACTCAGAAAAGAATTATTTAAGGAATAACTGAATGAATGATTGAAAAGCTATCGTAATAACCTACTTAAAAGAAAAAAAAATGATTTTCTTTCCATAAGAGTATCTCTGAGGTTCTCAGGCACTTATTTGTATGCATAACTAATATATGGAAATCAACTGAAATCATTGCTAAGAATTGAAAATATCAGTAGATTATATCGACTTTAGCATGAAGTGGGATTTCCTCTTGAATGCACTGGCAGCTCATAAACTGCTGGTCTCCACGTTCACTGTCTCTAGTCATTGTAGAACCTTTCGCAGGTTTGTGGTTCCATTGGGACTATCTCTTGTTTCATGGGTCCATTATCATCTATAATTCTCTTTAAAACCCTAATAAAATTTACTGTGAGATACCTGTGCAGTGCATTGTCTTCAAACATAACCTTTTCAACATCTTTCTTGAGTGTTAAGCTTTTTAAAGGGTCTGCAGTTACTGGAATGTTAGCTGACTTGTACTTTGGATTTACGCTTCTCCTCAGTAAGGAACAAGAGACTGTCCTGTGGCTGGAAAGGGAGCCAAATCTGTGGGAATCTATGAGCAACTTCAGTCTACTGAGCTACGCAAACCTAATATGCAACAATTCCACGAACTACTCTGGTACACATTAAATGATTTAGTTTCTCCTGTGACCAAAAAGAATGATTCCCTCCTCTCAGGAGATGATGCCTTGTTCCAGTTAAATGATTTGAAGATGTTTATATGTCAAACAAAATTAAAACTTTTTTTTTGCAAATTATGTTTTTGACATCTTTATTTACTTAAATGTTAGAAAGCACGTTCTAAGACATCTTATTCAGTCACTACTTATTTTTATGTTTTTTAATACCTGTTTTATTTCAGAGAGTGGAAAAAAACCCAAATTTTCAAAACACATCAGTTGGGGGAACAGTGGTATATATATTGTGCATTATTATCCCCAAATTACTCAGAGCACAAGACATCTATAGTCAATTGTCTGAACAATATCATCACAAGTATTTATCTTCAATGAGCTCAGAGAAATCAGTAATATAATTATCTTAACTATCTTTTTATATACATATACATACACACATATGTTGTTTCTTTCAGATTCTTGCACTAGTGAGACAAAATGATGTTTACACGTGTGTCCCATTTATTTCAGTTATGAATATGGTCTCAAGTTACATCCATTTACCTATAAAAGTCTCAAGTTTATCCTTTTTTATGACTAATACTCCATTGTATTAAAAAAACCATATCTTTTTTATCCATTCCTCAGTCAGTGGGCATTTAGGTTTTTTCCAAGATCTAGCTGTTACAAATAGTGCTGCTACAAACATGGGTGCATATATATTGCTGTGGTATGATGTTTTCAATTCTGGGAAGATCCCCAGATGGGGAATACCTCGGTTGAATGGGAACTCTAGTTCTAATTTTTTGAGGACTCTTCACACTGATTTCCACAGTGCTCGCACCAGTCTACCCTCTCACCAACAGTGGAGAAGGCTTCCTTTTCCCCCACAGCTCCTCCAGCATTTGTTATTGGTTGATTTCTTGATAATAGTCATTCTTTTGGGGGTGAGATGGAATCTCAGTGTTGTTTTAATTTGCATCTCTCGAACGACCAGTGATGTTGAACATTTTTTGTATATTTATTTGCTGTTTGAATTTCTTCATCTGAGAAGTATGTATTCATCTCAGATACCCATTTTTGCACTGGATCTTTAAATTTGGGAGGACTGGTTTTTTTGAGTTCTTTATAAATGTTCTTGATAGTAATCCTTTGTCTGAGGAACAACTGTCAAACATCTTCTCCCCTATTGTGGGTCATCTCTTCACTGCGGTGGTGGTTTTTCTTGCTGTGAAAAAGCTTTTAAATAGGATGAGAGGGCCGGGGATTTAGCTCAGTGGCTTAAGCGCCTGCCTGGCAAGCGCGAGGTTGTCAGTTTGATCCCCGGTACCAAAAAATAAATAAATAAATAAATAAATAAATAAATAAATAAATAGGATGAGATCCCAGTTGCTGATTCTTTGTGACAGTTCCTGTGCAGTTGCGATTTTGCTCATAAAGTCTTTGCCTACACCAATGTCTTCACGAGTTTTACCTACTCTATCTTCCAACAGATTTAACGTTTATGTTTTAATGTTAGGACCTTTGATCCATTCTGAATTTAGTTTAGTGCATGGTGAAAGATATGGACCCAATTTTAATCGTCTGCATGTATACAGCCAGTTTTTCCAGCACCATTTATTAAAGAGGCTGTCTTTCTTCCAGTGAATGTGTTTGGCACCTTTGTCAAAGATAAGATGGCTTACTGTGTCTGACTATTTATTTTCTTAAATAATCATTTTATTATTTGTCACAATTTCCCTTTTTAAGGATTTTTCTTAATACAAAATTTAAAAAATTATGTAAATTCCAGAACTGCATAGCAAGATGCTTCTTATGATTCTAATGCAACTCAAAATTGACCTCATCTTTGGGCATCATTCCAAAGATAGGGTCCAATGTTAGGGTCTTCTTGGCTAAAGCTGACTTTTTTCCCCCAACAAGTGGTTAATGCTATTAAATCAATGAGATCACTGCCTCTGGTCTTTCCTTGGCGTGTTAAGCTTATTCTGTTCTGCTTTCTCTGTTTCCTACCAAATACAGGGACATAGCTTCCCCTCTACCACTGTGTGTCCTCTTTCCAGTACGTTCAGTTTTCCAGGGTCCTAGAGTATTGGGTGTGTCTGAGGATGGCCACACCGGGGAGGTGGATATTTGAAGAATGATTATGGTTTATATCTAGATGTCCCCTAAGAGCCTCATGTACTCAGAGCTGGGGCTTTTGGATGGTGATTGAATCAGGGGAGAGATATAGCTAGATGTGACGTGAGGAGGTGGGGCCTGGTCTGCTGAGTCATGTTACTGGGGTTCATAACCCGGAAGGGTGTGTGTCCCTTCCCGGCTCTGCCCCTCTCTCTCTGTTTCCTGCTGCCATGACATCCACAGCTCTTTTCAGCCCAGGTCCTTACTGCCTTGGGGCCAGAAGACTATCGACCGAAGACAGGAGCCAAAATTAACCTCTCCTTTAGGTTGTGGGTTTTAGGTATTGTGTCCTGGTGACCAGAAAGTGACTCAGACAGGAGCCAGGTAGGCTTTTGACACAGGTGGGTATCACTTCAGCAGGGCTCTGAGAGGCTGAGGTAGTGTGAAAGTACAGATTTTTCAGGCAGCAAAAAATGGAGCAACACCAGAGGCATCACACATTTGTGGGCTTCTAAAGATTGAACATCCTCAGCCCTGGAGCCGTAAATGTTGCTCTATATGGCCAAAGAGACTTGTGGACAGGACACTGTGACCTTCATCGCAAGTTGGGGGCCCTAGGATGAAGAATCTTTCTCAATTATCCAGTGGACCTCAAATGTAATCAAATAGGGCCAAGGAGGGTCAGAAGGTCCAGGGAGGAAGGCAAGGTGATTGACAGAAGCAAGGAGAGAAAGGTGATGAAATACAGGCCATGAGTGAAGACTGGCAGGTTCTAGAAGATAGGAGATATAAAAATACATTCCCCTGAGAACCTCCTCCACCTCGTAAGATTTATTCCAAATCTTAGTGTCCAGAGAGTCAGTTTGTGTGGTTTTAAGCTATGGTGTTTTTGCTAATGTTTTACAACAAATTTAAGTGGCCCTGGTTTTCCTGGGTTGAGCAGTTCTGAGTGGGCACCAGTGAGTTTCTCTCCCTTCCCTACGAGGGTGACCCAGCAAGGATGTGAGCAGAAGCTGCTCTTACCATCCCCTTGCTGGCTCTGTTTTCACTGCCAGGTAACTCTTAGGGCCAGGCCCAAGGTTTCAGGAGCCCATCTGGTGAACATTGTCTTCCATGATGTTTTGTTTTCCTCCTTTCACTTTAAAGAATTTATTTTCTTCTTTCTTTCTCAGTAGACCTCAATAGCCTGTAATCTTTAGAGCCAGAATCAATAGTAAAAGTTAACTCTCCCTCTTTCAAAATCATGGAGGGCTTTATTTTCAAATACTGCTTGGAGAAGAATGGAAATGTTTATATCCCACTCTCCTAATGCACAAGAAGAGGAAATTAAATAAAAAGTTCTGCATGAAAACAAGAATCGTTGTGCCCTACCCCACAGTTATGTCTGAAATTCCCAGGAATCCTTTCTTAGATGTTGTCATGGTAGAACTGGGATTACTGCTTGGATTTCACACTGTGTTAGTTACTTTTTCCTTCATTGCTGAGGCAGAATACCTGGTGCTCAAAATGAAGGAAGGAAAGGTTTATTTAGCTCACAGTCTGTGGAGGTTTCAGGACATAATCATCTGGCTCAGAAGCAGGGTCTCAGGGGCAACACTTCAAGATAGAAGAAGACAGAAAAAATAGTAAGATCAAAGGGTGGGGTGTGGGGAGCAAGCCTCTTTTCCTCCCTTATACTGTGCCCAGGCTATTCATCCTTGCATGGGTACAGCATGCACATCATTTCCATACCCTCTTCTTGCGTAGGCTAAGCATGTTTACAAAATGAGAACCCTGGACTCCTGCTGAATCACTTAAACTTCTAAACTTCTCAAGTTGACACAGTGTATTAACCATTATACACACCAAGCCCCTCCTAATAGATTCACACTTTACACTAGTAATAAAAAAATTCCATACTGGGGATCAGAGCTCTAACAAATCAGTGCCTTCTGTAATTTCTCATCTAGGTAAAATTTAACCATACTCTAAGTTTTAAACTATGAGAAAGCATAAAACAAGTAATTGCAAGTCAAAAGCTAACATTTTATGAAAGTTGGGAAAAAATCTTATCTATACAAAGCCACGATTTATAAATAAATCTCCTTTCTGAGGTGGCAGTGCATATGTCTCATTCAGGCCTATTTTGAATACCAGTGGGGGAGTTTTCAAAACTCCATTAACCTAATTTGTTTAAATAGAAGTAGCACCCTATTCTGGGCTTAAACAGAACTTGTATGAAAATCTATATCATTCTGTAACTTATCTGGCAGACCCCATTCGTTTATAAAAAGAGAAGATGTGAAGTCAACAAAAGAAGCTCTTTAGTATAGTGTTCAGCATTGAAAATGCTAAATAAATGGAACATAGTCTAAAGGTAGCAATAACAGGTATGTGACACTTATTCAGAATTTTCCAATGCAAAAATGTTTCCCCATGTGCTCCTTTTTCTCACGGATACACATCTCACTAAAATGCATAGACGACTCCCATTTCGTCTTCTAGACCATGGGCAGTAGTGTTAACTCCTAGGAGCTGTTAGTGTGACCTAAAGAAACTGTCAATACCATATATACATCTAAATGCTGCCAATTTGAAGCCTTATTACTAGAGCCCTAGGCTCTGGAATTATCCTTGTCAGATCTGAGGAAGCAGCCCACCCTCCCAGCAGTCTCTTTTGCATCCCTGAACTTCGCTATGGCTGCCTTTGAAGGGCGCGGAGTAATGGTGTGACAATTGCACAGTGCTCCCGCGGCTCTTCAATTCTGTTTCTAAGGGTCGAGGTGACCTAAGGTGTGACAAAATAAGCTAGTCATTCAGTTGAGCCAGATATCCTTTGAGAAGCTAAGAAAAAGGAATCACGGGGTCACAAAGTTATTAGTGTACCGTATATTATACGCCATAAATGACAGCCCCGAGTGAGACTGTCCTGCTTGGGAGTCTGCCACTTCCTGCTGGAATCACCGCAGAGCAGGCGGGAACCAGCCACTGCACAGACACATTTGCTAGAAACAGTCCATGGGCCTAGGAGTTAGGGCAGGTCCGAGAAGGCTGATTAACACTGGAAAAGGGAGAGATACATGGTTCATACATATTTTATTGAGGAGACAAGATTTTTTATTCTGTCCCGTCAATGCTCAGCTATTTTAAAAAATTAAAATGCTATGAACAGATGAAAATCTCTAAGGATGTCTGACAAGTATCACTAGCACCATCACGGTCCACCAGATCCTGCTTGCCACATCCCCCAGTGTGCTAAGATCTAATAAAGATAAAAAACAACAAGCAAATAAATCTCCCGAACAAACTGCAGATGACACATTCCATGTTGGACTTGGCTGATCTTTCAGCTCTCAAAAATCTCATGTTCATGAAATTGTCTTCTGATCACTGCCTTATTACGAAATATTAATTAGATGAAATACGGTTACCATTGTCACTCTGAGAGTCTGGATTTGACAGGTGAGCTTTGGTCCTACTTTCTGGCCAGCTTCTCTGGTCTCTGCACAGAACCCAGGTGCAAACTGCTCCGTCTGCTCTCTCATCTGCAAGCCAGACCTAGCATTTGTTCCAGAGTGACCCCTGCCACCTGGGTCTGCCCTGGAGTCTGTGGTATAGACTCAGTGATGCTGATAGACTGGGGCAGGGGTTGGGGTTAGGGTAAATTCTATCTACTCAGAAAGAATTTTTTAATTTTCAAAAGATTGTTGTAAAACAAGGAGATCATAAGTAGAACATATCTCAAGTCCTTAAGAAAGCTCCTCTGCTCTAGTAATAGGGGCTCTAGTTATAGTTACATGGAGGCTAGGTTAGGTAGTGGTAGCAAATACCCTCCACCCTGCCCCAATCTCAGTGGCTCAAATCAATGAAGGTGCAGTTTTTACTTATGCAAAAGGTGTCCGGGGTTGGCAAGGGACTTCTGTTCCTCAGAGGCACTCGAGAGGGATTCAGGGAACCAAAGCTCCATTATAACACATGTTCTAAACTGCTTTCAATCAAGAGATGTGGTGCATTGTGCTTAAAAGTGCAAAGCTTCTCCCAGGAATGATGCATATCACCTGATCACATTTAAGGGGTCAGAGCAAGTCCAAGCCTAGGTCTGCTCTGTGAACTGGAATATTTGCAAGTAATCTTAGTGAGTCCTCAAGATGGCTTTTGGCTTTTTGGCTGCCCAGGCCTATGATTAGGCTCTATTATTTCCCTTTTATTTCTTATGAAACTTTCCTACATAGCCCATTTCTTTCTCACAAATGCTTTTCATAAGTGAACTTAGCCTTCCTATTAATGATGTTACTTTCCGTGAAATTATCTCCAGCATGGCCATCTCCTTTTTCCTACCTTTGACTTCATAATAGAGGACAAAGTTCAACTCCCTGCATTCTTCATGGGCCACTCTGGACTATTTTTCTTGTGGTGGGAATTAAGCAATCTTTGCTCTTCGTAGCTATCTCATGCCACATTCCTCAGCCTACCTGCTGTGGGGTTCTAAACTCAGCAGTACCCTCTTTTTCTTAGTGAATTTAACCTACCACTTCTTACTTTAGTGACTCCACAGTTCCTTCTTCCTTGACACTAATCCCCATCTTTATTCCACTCTTGAATCTCAGCTTCTATCTTCTCCCTTTGCAACTCTAAATGACTTGTGTCGTCCACAGTCTCTTTACTCTCCATTGTTCTAAATTCCTTCCCCCTGCCCTGATCTTCCCTCTCCTCACAGCCTCGACTGCTTTCACCTGGTAACCTTTTCCCCACTTCGTCCCTTCCCTATGCTCCCTGTTCACGACAGTCAGCTAATTCAGCTGTGCCTTTGCTTAGCCCCTGAAACTCCCCTCCGACCTTGAACTTCTAGTTGCCTCTAGACTGGGCTGAAAAGCGCTACTAGAGAAAGCTGTGCTGATTGAGGCTGCCACAAATTTATGCTCGTCCACCCTAACTGAGCCGTCATTTCTGCTCAGCACTTCTTTTATTCATCTCTTGCTGACTCACCACTCATCCCACACAGCAGTTTTTCCAAACATTTTTAACTCTCATTAAGATTCAAGCTCTGCTCTAGATATGGCCCCAGAATACCTTTCCAGTTTCATCTCTCACTTCCCAAAAGCTCTTGGCCTGTGTTTTCCATCTCCCAATGTTTGCTTACCCTTTAATGCATTCCAATGAAAATACCTCCTGGTTTCAACAGGCTTCTCTCTTCTAAAAAATACTTCTATTTGTTTTTTGTAAACCTTCAGCTGATTTCCATTCATTTTATCAAATAGTTCTTTTTCTAGGTACTTGTATACCAGTACTGTCTCCCCAGTTTTATTTACGCCTCTTAAAAGTAGAAACTTCGATGCTTCGTTTACAGTGTTTACACAGTGCCTTGGCTTTTGTTAGGAGCTCTATCGATGCTTAGTGAATGTACAGGAGAAATAAATATTAGCCAATTGTCTCAAAAATAGATTTTTTTTCCGATTTGTTCACAGAAGACTAAAACTAATTTAAAGGCAAGGTTTTTTTCATATGTTTCTCTTATTTAAATTTTAATGCAGCAATGGCAGTTTGGGATGCTGTACTGTAGATTTAACATGAATTGGGAACAGTTAAAAGAATGACGTGAAAAAGCCCTATTTCATGTGATCCTCGAGCTTTCTAGTGCCTCTCAACACTTGTTAATTAAGCCCTATCTTTCATTCCTGTTTATTTTTATCCATCTATTTAATATAAAGACAAGAGCTTATGTGTAACATTTTGCATGTAGCAAACTAACAAATCCTGGTATGCTGAAGTACAATTTATTTTATTTTTTAATTTTTGGTACTGGGGAATTGAACTCAGGACCTTGCACTTGTCAGACAGGTGCTTATGCTGTGGAGCTATATGCCCAGCTGAAGTACATTTTAAAGACAGTCTATCTTTGCAGGACAGTGAAGAGTCAGAGAGAGAACGCAAGCTTTATTATAGGTAAGGCCAGGAATGGAGAATATGGCCAATGGTGGGATTTTTATTGCCATATCTCAGATTGGACTTGCTCCTTGCCAGAAGGGCAGCTTGGGGCAGAGTGGGCTTCTCCACGCAGCGCCGCCCCATGCAGTGTCCAGGAGCGGGGAGAACAGACTGGTTCTCGCAGTGGGAGACACGAAGCTCAAGCCTCTGATGCTCCCCTATGGCTTCTGTCTGTAAGTTTCTCTCTCCGGTGGGGAAAAAGGCCAGGTGGAACATCCGGGTGTGAATGCTTAGGGAAAAGTACCACTTCGGCTCAGCACGGCAGCGCTTTGGGAGGATGAAGCACGATGCTCACCAGTTTGATCCCAACCTGGACCACTTAGTGATTTAGTGAGACCTTGTGTTAAAATAAACAGAAAAAAGGCTGGAGATACCTCCAAGTGAGAAGTTCAGTCTCTCGTCAGTACCACCAACACATGCACGCGCACACACACCTCTTCATGGAAACCAAATGAGCAGGGAGGAGCACCCCTCTACATTCCTGAAAGCAATGGTGTGATGTGCCCATACATGCTGATTGGGGTCGTCAGCCATGAACAATTTAGTCACCTCTGTCTCTGCTGATACTTTTCATCATACCCAAGCGGTATTTTCATTTGTCAAGTTTCATTAAGCCCTATTAATGCATCCATATCAATTAGCTTCCACCAGGTATGGTGATGTACACTGTAATCCCAGCACTCAGGAGACTGAGGCAGGAGGTTTGCTGTGAGTTTGAAGCCAGTCTGGGCTACATAAGGAGGCCAAGGCTACCCTTAACCACATAGGGAAACCCTGTTTCAAAAATCCAACCAACAAATCAACTAAACAGACAAATAAACAAAAAAACTCAATTAGCTTCTTAGATAAATTGATAAATTATTACTATACTGTTTCAACTATGCAAAACAAAGGAATGATTACAATCCCTAATTTAAATAATTATAGTATGGTTTGTGTCTGGCTGTCCCCCCAAAGCCTCAAGCAGTCATGGAGGTGGTCTTCTAGAGTTTGTGATTGATTCATGGTCCAATGCTGGGGTTATGGGTGTGAGTGCTACACCCACCATAGGGTGAGTAGTCTACATACTACATAAGGGACAGAAAGAGTCTTTTCTCTGTGCGCCTCCCTTTTTGCTTTTGCTGCTTTTGCTGTCTTTCACAACCGTGAACTGTTGCCCTGGTGACAAACCACCCTTCCTTGGGGCCAAATGATTATGGACTGAAACCTCCACATACTGTGAGCTGACTAAACCTTTCCTTCCTTCCTTTTGGGTTTCAGGTATTTTGTCTGAGTAGTGAGAGAAAAGTAACCTACATGAATTATGTTGAAGATTTTAACATCACTAAGAAGAATGATGAGATAGATATTAATGTCAATAGAGGAAATTTAGGCAGGACAAACATATCCTGTTACCTTCTGGCCCATATGGGCATCTTCACCATGTAAATTTTGGGGGAACTCAAGCATACAGACTACAGTGTGTATTGACATATCATTTATTTTAACTCCTTTAACTGATCAATATAATTAAACAAGAATAGTCTGAAGGGAAGAACTGGTTGATGATTCAGTTCACTGACAACTTGTTTCTTGAATTTACTTTTGCTTAGGCTTTACATTTATTTTTAGTTGTAGTAAAATCACTTAACATGAAATTTATGATCTTAACCATTTTAACTGTATAATTAATAGCATCAAGTGTATTCATGTGGTATGTGCGAAGTCTTCAGAATGTTTTCATCTTGCAGAATGGACTCCATATCCATTAAGCAGCTATTCTTCATTCTTTCCTCTATCCATTCTTGGTAGCCACTGATACATTTTCTGTTTCCACAGCTCTGACTACTCTAGATAGCTCATGTAAATAGAATCATAGTTTTGTTTTTTTTGTGACTGGCTTATGTGAATTAGCATGGTGTCCTCAAGCTTCCAGATACGTTGTAGTTGGTGACAGGATTTCATTCCTTTTTAATGCTGAATAATATTCCACTGTTGGTGCATTCCACATTTGGTCTACCTGTCCATGTATTAATGGGCATTTGGATCCTGTGCCCCTCTTGGATATTATGAACAATGTCATTATAAATATGATCATGCTATTCTCTTTTGGGCATCGCTAGATCACATCAGAGTGTTAGTTTTTAGTTTTCTAAAGAGCTGCTGTACCGTTTCCAACAGTGGATATAACATTTTACAATCCCACCCATTGGCAGTGCACATGAGTCCTGGTTTCTCTACACTTTTTGCCAACACTTTGCATTTCTGTTATTTATTTATTTTAAGAGTAGCCATTTTAGCAGGGCTGGGTTTTGCTTTCAGCCCTGCTTATCATCATCTTCCCTTTTGGTTTCCTATACCTGGCTTTCCCATCCTCCACTTTCTTTTCTGCAGTTGCTTGATGATGCTTAGATAATTCTTCCATGCCTGCCAGATGCGGCCACTGTCTGTCTGCAGTCTACATCCTGCTTTCTTGTTGGCTCCCTTGCCAGGCCCATCCCCAACAAAGTTCTTTGATCCCATTGAGGCCTTCCAGGACCTGACCCTTCCTTCTAATTATGGTCACGACGTCCGTTCTGCAGTGCTTAATGTGCTGTAGTACATATTTTTTTTCTGGTCCAGTATTTGTTGAAGGAATCACTCATAACCTAATCTAGTCTTAAGGGTTGGGTGGGATCTCACCACCAGGACCCAGGATGAACACGTGGCCCAAGCCTGGTTGGTCCTAATAACGCATTTTCCCATACTTTTTCTTTTACAATCTTCATATTTTACTTTTCTAATTGTCCGTGTTTGCAGTACATGATTATGTTCATCATGAAGGTTGTGTACATGTACATAGCACACCTTAATTCTTTTTTGGGGGGGCCTACTTCCTCTTTCCCACCCTTCCTGATATTACATTTCTTTAGCCACAGTGACTGATTCAAGACATCTGTCCAAATTCAGTTGGTGTGAACAGAGAAGAAGCAGCCCCTTTCTTATGAGGCTGTTAAGTTGGTGAAAAGTAAGCCTAGCCTTATCTGTGATCATTTGGCTACTACCTGGGGAGAACCCACTAGAGCCCAGAGGAGAACAGAGCTCACACAGAAGGGAGTAAACAAGAGAGAGAGAGAGAGAGAGTCTAGTGCAAATAAGAGCCAATATATATATATCAAAAAGGACATTTATTCATGTAATTTTCAGTTTTTGGAACACACATACATTTCCTTTATTTTCTTTTTTCCTAAGATGAATTGAGTCAGACTCCTAAAATATGTCCCCTTTAATCCACTGTGGTTCTCATTAAATGCTATTTTGCCTTTTTCCCCTGAGGCTCGCATTTCTCTTACACAGATATTTTGCCATGTCGATGTAACTTCAGATAATGATAAGTGTTAAAAGAAAAAGAACTTCGAGGCCCAAGGCTAGAAAGTGGCAGAGGGCGGAGGTTATTCCCGCGGGCTGGGAGGGAAAGTTTCCCTGAGAGCCCTTAGACCAGGGACTTGGATGACCTGCTAGCTGTGCAAGGTCGCAGGCAGGAACCGGAGGCGTAAGGGCCCTCGGCAGCTTCCAGCAAAAGCGGTAGCAGAAGGGCAGCAGCTCCTCGACTGCCAAACGCAGGTGAAATGAGAGGAAATGAGGCATCACGGAGAGGCCAATCGTGGCCAGATCACACAGAACCCATTTATGGGGGTCTACCTGGGAACGATGCTTCCGGTTGAAGCAGCACACGTCTAGCCTTTCCTGTTCTCCAGAACTTCTCAGTTCTCCCTACTTGGCACCACCTAATCAGGCACCCCAGAACTGTCACTGTCATCCTCAGCTGTCTCTTCTGCTTCCCAGTTCCGGTCAGTTCCAGTCCCAAAGTACAGCTTGAATCTGCCCTCCCGCCTCTCTGCCACTCTGAGATCAGACCCTTCCCTCTCTCTGGGCAGCGAGCAGCCCCCATCTCCTCTTTCCATTCGTACTTCGTGTCACTGTCGCTTCTTTAAGACGCAGGCTTGATTTTGTTCATTACATAAAATCTGTTAAGTGTTTCCCCTTGTTTACTAGCAAGCTCCTCAGTCTTTTGTAGCGTGGCCCATTTCTAGCTCCTTCTACTCCCACCCTGCATGCTTCACTCTTCTCAGTGTGCTGAGCACACCCGCCCATGCACAGTGCACCCTGTAACCTTACACTCCAGGGTTTTGCCTCAGTACTTGGAAGTCTGAGGCAAGACTTAAAATAGAGGAAGGAGTTCCTCTATTTTATTTCCGCAGAACTCCACATCTAGCTGTGCTAGGGCAGCTCTCACACTGTTTTGCAACTGTGTGTGTGTGTGTGTGTGTGTGTGTGTGTGTGTGTATCTGTCTCTCGGTTTCAAACTCTTTGAAAGTAAATGATCTTTGATCATTTCTCTTTTTTAGGATAGAGTGGTTGCTGTATGATTATGAACAAATAACATTTTAACCTTTGTGACGTTTTCCCTTTATAAGCACCTTATAACCCACAATATAATTTCAAGAATATAATGCTTCTTTGTAAAAAAAAATAATTTTTCTGTTACCATTTTTCTGTTATTATATAGAAAGACTAAAATATATTTAAAGATGCACACAGTCGAGAACACGCTTACATCCATACATTTTTTGGAAGTCCATCTGTAACCTAGTTGTCTAACTTATTTAGGACATTGTTTTCAAATTTATTTTTTCAATTAATAAAATTCTTCGCTTTGCAGTTATGACTCCATGGGGTGCAGGCGCAGAATTTAAAACGTCAATTAAAATACATAAAACAGCAGCCGTTAAAATAACACATTTTAAAGATCTCAGCTTAAAATGATGCCCCAATAGGGAAGGGTAATTTAAAAAGATAAATACACACAGAGTATGAAGAAGAAAATGCTGGTGATTTAAAAATAATCTTTGCAGCACAGAAGAAGAGCATGAGCTTGTACTTTGCTCTTTCAAAGCCTCATCTCGTGGGCACACTACCTCACTCCAAGCTGTATAAGAGGACAGCGTTCACACCAGTGTTTTTAAAAGAAAACCCACTGAGATCCTGATCTTTTAAGTGTTTTTGATGGCAAAAAATATTCCAATAACAACAGGAAATGTCAACAGAATCCTAAAGATCCAGAGTGAAATCTACATAGAGAACTGTATTTCTGTCAGAGTGTATAATTCTACTGACCCTTCCATTCTCAATGTTTTTGACTCTAATGTTTCGGAAGACCAGAGATCTTTTACCTCTCACTTTATTCCAAATAATGTTTTGGGTTATTGGTTAAAAACTGGAGGTTGAGTGAATTGTATTTACCTACTCAATGAAGAAAATTTGAAGGAGATGCAAAGACTGATCTACATAGTTCTAAGGCTAGGTAACAGGAGGGTTTTATTTGAATATCTTACATTTAAAAAAGTGCTATCTAAATGCTTTGAAAGAAGGTGGATTTTGTGAGTTTCTAGACAGAGTTTCTGGTAGTTCCTCAATTCTCTGATCAGTAGTCTTTTATTGAGATCCTGTTACGTTAAAGGCCAATGAAAGACAGAGGCAGATGTTACCTGGCTTCAGGGCATTTACTCTCTAGGGGGAGGTATCCTAGTCACTTTCTCGTTTGGATGAAATGCCCAACACCTGTCATTTAAGGAGGAGGGGAGTTCACGTCTGCTCACAATCTTCCTGGAGGCCAGCTGATTCCAGAAATGGCATGATGGAAGGGCAGGGCAGAGGAGAACTGTTCAACCTATGGCAGCCAGAAAGTGGTTAGAGAAGGGAGGAGCCAGAGACAAGCACATCCTCTTCCAGGCCAGGCCCACAGCACATTCAACTCCGAACTGACTGGGGGAGGAATGCACTGGGGAGCATGGCACCCCACGCATGACCTAGTCCCGTCCATGACCCCACCCACAACCCCATCAATTTCAAAGCCCCACTTCTGACACATGAGCCATTTGGAGGGCACCCTGGATCTAAAGAGTATGCACATGGAGTAGGTACACAGAGTATGTACATGGATGAGCACAAGGGGGAACATTTAGTGCATTGAGTATACGTGTTCACCTTGTACCTCTGGAAATGCTCCTGGAGAGGGAGTGAAGGAGTTAGTGAGGAATAAACTGGAAAGGGAAACAGAATGGAGATGTAGCAGAGCAAGCCAGTTTTTGATGGCAGAAGTAGATTGAAAAGTTAGCAGAGCTGGAGAAACAGATTTCAAGTGCCTGCAGGAGGGAATGACAATGTAAAACAAGTCAAACTTTGCTCCATAACTCCAGAAAGTCTCGGCTATGGAAGATGCTTGTTGTCACTGAAGACAGAAATAAAGCATGGATTTTGAAATGAGAGAAACTGGAAATTTCTATGACAAGAGACTAGAACTTTTTGTTTCTACTTTTTCCTCCCATGTTAACAGAAACAGAGGTTTTCTTTGAGAAAACGTAAAATCGAACTTGAAATGCTGAAGTGAGTGGTGGGACTGAAGATGCTGTATTGAAAACAGGAAAACTCAAGGGAAGTCTTCATACTGAGTGGCGAGATGCCCTGCTGGCCTTGAGCTGCTGCTGGGCCGTGGTCCTGTCTGACTTCTTCTCCCAGGAGGAGAGCATTTTCCCTGGAGGTGCTGACCTGCCACAGGGCATCTTCTGCCTATGCCTGTACACTGGGACTAAGGGCTTGGATTGCTGTTGTGCGCCACCAACCCCAGCCCCCCAGCTCGCTTTCTTTCTTTCTTTCTTTCTTTCTTTCTTTCTTTCTTTCTTTCTTTCTTTCTTTCTTTCTCTTTCCTTTTTCCTTCTTCCTTCTCCTTCTCCTTCTCCTTCTCCTTCTCCTTCCTCTTCTTTTTTTGTTTATTTGGTGGTGCATACCTGTAATCTGTAATTCCAGCACTTGGGAGGCTAAGAAAATTTCCCTGAGTTGCTGACTTGCTGTGTCTAGGTAGCGGTGGTGAACCTATGACACACATGCCACAGCGGGGTGTTTGTATCATTGAAAGCTCTCAGATGTTCGCTATCACTGGTCTAGAAGGTGGTTTTCAGGGAGAAGGGGCATTTTTGTAGTGTGATAGAGATTGTCACTGTTTGATAAACATCCATGTGGCCCTCTCCATTTTGCAGCCAGTCTTGCAATTAGACAAGGGCCATGTGACCAGGGTTTGGCCAGTTTGAAGTGGGTGGAAGTTGTAGGTCTGGTCCTCAAAATATCCTACAAGATTCTACAGCCATTTCGTTTTACTTTTTAGCAGCAGCTGCAGGCCAGATTATAGATGGTAAGCAAGTGCCAGAGCTGTATTTGACTTTGCCTACAGTGGAAGTGGGCCTTATTGTGGAAAGTACTGAGATTTGGGGATTGTTTGTTAACAGAACACTTTAGGCTGAGGTTATGGGAGATGTAAGAGGCAGGAAAGAGTGAGCGAGGTGAGGAATCCTGGAAGCGCGTTGATTATTGGCTTCAGAATCTGCTGCTACCACTTACTCAGTGAGAGATCTTTGGCAAGTTAATTTTAGTATTTCTGAGTCTCATTTTCCTTTCTCCCAAATCAGAGCAGCAATAGAAACTCTCCCTGGGTTGCTGTGAGGACTGTGCATGTTAATATGTGAAGCGCTTAGAACAAGTTTTAGCACACAGTAAGTTCTATGCTACTATCATTATTTCAAAGCTAGGGAAGCAAGAAATGGCTTCTTAGGGGAGAACCAAGAGAATGAAGTGGGATGTCACATTCTCTGTGAGGTGTCTTGTATGAAAGTAGTGAAATGGAAAGATGGAGAAGGGATCCACTTAGTTGGGCTGCTGTGAAAAAGGACCACAGACTGGATGGCTGATGAACAGCAGAAATTGATTTCTTTCAGCTCCAGAGGCTGGAAGTCCAAGATCAGGATGGTTGCATCACGTGAAAACCTTCTTCTGGATTGCAGATTGCCAAGTGACTTCTTGTGTCTTTACAAGATGAAAAGAGGGTGAGAGAGCTCTTCACATCCCCTTTACATAAAGGTTAATCTCTTTCCTGAGGGCACCATTTTCAAGACAAGGCATCTCCCAAACAACCCAGCTTCTAATGCTGTACCATGAAATTTTAACACATGAATTTTGGACAAGTACAAGTACTTGGGTCATTGTGGGCTGTAGGTTAGAGTACAGCTAGGGAGGAAGACACAGGAAGAGTAATACAGAATGAGATTGGTTGCTGCAGGCTTTTTGGCATCCAGTTAAGGAGTCTGTGGAAGATTATAAGCTCTGCTCCTGGCAGTGGGCTGCAGTCATCAGGGCTGGCAGACAGGAGAGAAGCTGAGTGGAAAGGGAAGATACCAGAGAACCATGAGGACTATTGTAGTCAGGGATTGCAAGGACAACCATTACATAAAGGACACAGAATTGATAATATTATTTTACGATGGTGACCCAGAGTTAAATACAAGAAAGTGTAGGAAATCTGTCCACAACACTGAAGACCTAGAAAATCCAACTGAGGGCCTGGATCCCACGAGAATGTCGTGCATGAGTCCAGCTGAAGACCTAGAGCCCATGACAATGCTTCCCACAAGACCAGCTGGAGGTCTGGAGACCCTGACAAGGACTCATATGAGTCTGTTTTACAGGTCCACACTGAGGAGGCCCAAAAGTCAGTGGTGAGAGCTAGAAAGTCTATGCCAGCAGAGTGAAGGTTCTGATTAGGTTGAGGGTTCTACATTGGAGCCAGGAAGCGACACTCAAAATAAAGACCAGGGCTCCCCTGAAGAGTACCACAGCCATCCTCAGTGACAATGAGGTCCCAAGCTCCTCTGAGGATTAGAGCAGTCAAGTATATATCAGGAAGCCAGCGTGACAAGCTTCTTCTGGAGATTAAATAGCACACATCTTCCCTTCCAGAGCCAGGAAGTGATGTCAAGGTAAGGACCAGAGCTCCCTCAAAGTGAACCAGAGTCACTCTCAGTGACAAGGTCTTGAGCTCCTCTTATAATAATAACTGAATTTATATCGGGGAAGCCAGCATGACAAGCTCCTCAAGGAGAACCACTGACACTTAGGAGAACCCACAACACTTCACTCTTCCTCTCCAGGTCCCTTTTATGCTTTCCTCAGGTGGGTCACTTACACTCAGCACCAAGATGATTTAATTCAGCTGATGTTAAGTTGACCACCAGTTTTTAATCCATAGCAAGGACAAAGTGGAAGCTGCATCCTTCTCCATCTCTGGCCTTTGTGCGTGTCCTGCAGGAGCTGAAGATATCCAGCAGATGTGTGTGCTAGCTGCTACAGGACTGGCATCAGACCCACTGACCTGCAGAACATCAGGGCTCTAGCTTCATGGTGCTCCCAGGGGAGTGCTCTGAGCTGTTCTCGGGTGGCCAACGGACTCAGACTCACCCAGGATAAGATTTGAGCCAGCGCCCTCTCTCCCTCTTTTTACCAGGTAAGGACCCAAGGAGAAGTCATGTGGCAGGAGATTTGGGTCCATGTTAGGGTTCGGTTTGGAGGACCCTAAATGTTATGCTGAAGAATTTGAATTTTTTTTTGCTGTCTATAAAACATCAAATCCTGCTGAATCTATCAATCAACAGGATTAATAGATTTGGAAGCGAAAGAAGTGGGCCCCTCAGTTAAGTTGCTGTTGAGGACGCTGATGCATTGTCACATTTACTGCACGTGGACTGCGTGTTTAGGAAGCAGTCCTGCCTTACTTCATCATTGGAGAGGCCCCTGCGCTTGTGTGTTTTTCTTTTTCTCCTGTTCAGTCCATGTCAATCATTCTAGGGACAGAGAATTAGACGTCGTATGTACAATTCAATGCCATCGCCAGTAAAATAATAATAGCATCTGTTTTTAAAGGGCTTTAGAGCCCTTGAAAGGAAGGTGTGACTGGACATAGCTATAAAGCTTAAAAGGAAGTTCAGGATGAATGATGCTTCTATGGTGATGGTTTAATAATGTGTTTCAGAGACGGGTGAACTTTGATGTATGAGAAAAATGAATGTTGCTACTTAATGGTGCAAGCTGTCCAAATTTAATCATTTTAAAGAGTAGTTCTCCTTTTTATCAGTGCTGAAGATGTAGTGACTCTCCAGATAGGAAGACTCACAACATGAGTTTCATGGCGTTAGATCTGTTCTGCTCTTATTGTAAAGTTCAATCATCTCTCAATAGGTCAACATTGCCAGAGTATTTCCTTCTAGAAGTCGCCTGATACTGACTCATCCAGAGGCCATCTTTCCTTAAGTTTTGTAGTACTTTGTATTAGTTTTTGAAAAATTTTGCCATTATATATTGTTACCTTCATATTAAAGAGCCTGGAAGATTTAGGTTAGAATCCTGGCTCTTTGCTCATTTTGTGATCTTGGGCAAAATACTTAATGTTTTTTAGATTTGTTTTCAATTTTTTGAAGATTTTCAAAATCATATTGTAGTGCCTACCCCATAGGAATAAAATCAGCTCCAAACTCTTCCATCTTGTTTTTTTCTTTACATTTATTACTTTATAGTAGTGGATTTTAATCACTTTAAATGCAAGGGAACTCTCCTAAGCATTGCTGGCTTCTTGGCACTCAGCACCCTGACTCACTGTGGGCACCCAGCATAATCCCTCAAGGAATACATTACAGGACATGGAATCAATCTGCTCCAACCAAAGGTTCTGCTTCCTACCTTCCTAATGGAGTGCTTGGTTCATCAGAGAATTAAGGATGTGTGTCTCAGAGGAGCTTTGATGGTGACACCCACTGCTGAAGGTTACAGAAAATCAAAAGTCCTCATGGAAGGAACAGAAAGGAGCTTTTGAGGCTTCCCCATCCCTCGTTTTCACCAGGGCCCAGGGGACGCTTTCAGAAGCTGAGCGTGATGGAGTGTTGACTCACAAAGTCCACCTTCCTGTCCCTAGCAGAATATCAAAGTGAAGGCAGCCTTTCAGAGCATGCTTCCTCATGCTGGGTCCCACTGAAAGACCATTATTAACCCCACCAATTCATGTCCAAGTGGCATCAATCATTTGGGTCACACAATGCCTGACTGTAAATTATGACATTATCTCTGAGTAGGAAGGTGATAATAATAATAATCATAAAAAAAAGAAAGAAAGCTCCCGGCATGGCCCCGGCTGGCTGAGGACCTTAGCCAGATCTGTCATATTTGTTCTTAACATGAAAGGCTTGGCTGTTCCCTTACCGGCCCATACATCACTGGACCTGTCATGGGTTTCTGTAGGACCAGTTGACACAGCTCAGAACAGCAGCTGCTGGATGGCTTTGGGGAGCCTGACTCAAGAAACAGTTGCTGGGGTACGGGGACCGCAAGCATCCTGCCGGAGATTGACATCCTGTTGTGCTCTCCTGCCACTGCCCCCAGTAAGTCGCAAGGAGGAGTAAACTGCTGTCACCGAGATGAAAGGCCCTCTTCCTCTGATCTCTCCACTACAAAATTACTTCAGTGCCACACTGTATTTTATGTCAATACCTATTTTATTTTTCAAAATTGAAAAAGATATAAGTACATTGTTCCCTGAATTCCTGATGCTCTGGGTAACCTAGCAACCGAGTATGCCACGCAGCACACAACAGAACATTGCCACGCACTCTGCACCACTAACAAACAAGCAGTCCAGATTTCCCTTGCAGATGATTTATGCTAAATTAATGGCTAATAGTTGCTGTTAATATTAAAAATAATCATAACCTTGCTTTTTTATCTTATAGAGCTAGATTTGAAGGTCTAAAGCCTGGTTCTAATTCTACATGTGGGAGGGTGTTTTTCACAGAGCCTACATCTAGCAAGCAATTTTGCATAGGATTTAGGTAGCCGGCAGCATGCTGCAAAGTGATAATCCCATGAAACAGGAGAATACATTCAGAACGTTTGGAATCTATGCAAAAATTTTCAAGTTCAAAACTGGCTCATGCTTTCCACCCTTGGGAAGATGTTGTCCATAAGGGACTTAGGTGCAGGGATCAGACTGCTTAGCTGGCTGACGCTTCCCTGGTCCTCTGAGAGGCCTGCAAAGGAAGCCCCCTGACAAGCAGCCCCAGGATTAAGAGCGGAGCCTGAAGAAGAGGTAAGGTCAAGGGGAAGTTCAAGGAGCTCTGACATGGAAGAACATGTGCAAGGTCATGGCACTGAGCAAGAGCCTGCAGCAGAATGGCAGAGGTTACGGAGAAAAGAAAGAGTCTGGGCAGAACAAAGGCCGAAAAGGGGACATTTTCAGGACCCAGGAAGAAGAGTGTGACACATGCAGGGCACCATGAAACAGGAGGTGGGTGGGCAGGGTTTTGAAAACAGAAAGTTCAAGGGTTCGTAGCTATGGATCTAAAAGGGTTTTTACATTTAACTGTCCTTCCCCTTAGATTTTTCTTTAAA
>PVJX010007929.1:0-68191 GCA_004027295.1 Dolichotis patagonum | reverse complement strand
TAACAGTCCCAATCTAAGGATATTAAAAGTCTTGATGAATGGCTTGGAGCTAATAGATTTCTTTCCTTCATTAGGGGTTTCTTAACCACCAGCTGTGTTTGTGAACTTGACTACAGCTTTGTGTGTTTCTGTGATGCTGGTGTTTAACTACTAACATTTGGCCTCCGATGGAATGTTCATTTGAAAGTACAGCATCTGCCTGTGATGACTGTAGTGATTCTTCTGAAAGAGAGGCCCCAGCTGGTAGTGTTAACCTCCTTGGGTCTCCGGCAGCCAGCCTGTTCCTCTGTAATTCAAACGGGTAGAAAAATGAGTTCAGAATTCATTTCACTAGTTGTTTAGCCAAAATTTAGGTTTTCCTAACATGCAGAATGCAATTGAAATACCCAAGTACAAACAGAGGCCTGAGGAAAGAAACAAAATTTGCTTTTTATCCAGAACAACAACAAAAAGCATTTTGAAGTGTTAAAACATTAGTTGCTTTTAAACTCTACTATTATTGTATAAGATCCATAGTCCCTCCTGTCACCTGCCACTCATAACGAGCTATGTGTCTTGCAGGTTTATCTCTTGCTCTGCCATGGTCCCCACAGCCTTGTTGTTTACATCTAGATTCACTGGTGTCCTGTTCTAGAAGCCCCGCTAAATGGGGTGTAGCCCATAGCCCTGTCCCTTTCCTGTCCAGTTCAAGCTCAGTTTTCACTTCTGAAATGTCTTAAAAAACCGATCTCAGTCTACACAAGTTTTAGCCACCCTTCTGCATTCTTCAGACTACCTATCTTCCATGTTTTATCTACCTCAGAAAAGACCACTGGAAAATCATCATGAAATAACTCCTGTTACAAAAGCCAGGAAATTTGAAAACTTTTTTTGCAGCTATTTCTATATGTAATAATTACTAAACCTACATGTCCTGTATCCCTTTTCTACTTTACTTGGTCAACAAGAGTGAAGAGATGCCAAAAAGCAAAGAAGATAGTTACTTACCTATTAAGGTATCCTACAAAGCTTTGATGTTTGCAGATGTCTGCCTTGAGAGTTCTCATCTCACATTTCAACTCTTATCACTGAAGTTGACAGTAATAATTACAATCGGGCAAGCAGAGGCAGAAGTATCCCAAGTACGTGTGAAAATGTCAATCATTCTCCCTCACGTCTTAAAGAAAGTGTAATTGTATTGTGCATTCTGGAAGATGAGATGCATCACAGATTTTTTTTTAAGCCTACAAGCTTGTCATATATTTTTTTAAAAAGTGGTATACACACTGAAATAAATGTTGTAGGACATGTTTCTAAGGTAAAGTGCAAAGAGAGTATTAACATAGATTTGTAATGAGATGCCAAAGATACTTTATGACTCATGTTGCGCTGACTTTAATTCTTGTTTGCTTTCTTTTTCTGTTTGCCATATAAACTCTACATGCTCTTCTACAATAGTAATGACTCTCCCTTATCACTTGGGTGGTGAACAATCCTGGGGAAAAGAACGTTTAAATTCCATCTCAGTGCTTTGGCTAGGTAATTAGTAATTTTAAAGGCAATAGCTGCAGAGCATCAAAGGGTAAATTTTAATGACCCTCATTGCTGAATGCCCATACTACCTCAGAGAAAGAGTTTACTGCCCTTTGTGGAAAAGAAGATACTCAACTTTATAACTTAGAATGCCATCCCTGAGTCAGTGTAACTAAAGGTGTAGGACTTTTGAAATATTTCTCCCTCAATAAAATGACTGTGGTCAGAGCTCTTCTTTACAGTATTCCTTAACAGAAAAGTGTTTTATAAATACTGGATGCAAAGCCGGGTGTGGTGGCACATGCCTATAATCCCAGCACTTGGGAGACTGAGGTAGGAAGACCATCACGAGTTCAAGGCCAGCCTGAACTGCTAGTGAGACCCTGTCCCAAAAAGATTAAATATATAAATAAATAAAGACTGGATGTTATGGAGAGGAGGTATATTGCCTCTAGAATACTACTGGGAAGCAGGTTGTTGAATTAGCTTAACCAAAGCACACTGTGGATCCAGGAAGAGCAGAGATGTCTTCATCTGCACCAGAGAAGGGGATTTGAGAGTATCACATTTCAGGAACTCTCTGTCCTGTGTCTGCATAGTCCCCTGAGGAGTCCACTGTCTACCCTCAACATTCTTAGTATAGTTATAGAAAAGAAATTTTAAGACGTAGACACTTCCTATGCAGAAAGCTACTTTAGTATTGTCTTTTCCTGTCAGCTGTGACATTTCTTGAACAAACTAGCAGACTTTATAGCTATTGGCCCTTTGTATGGGCCACGTAACTCTATAATAGCTTGTCCTGGTGTCTTCCATCTGTTCTAAAAACTTTGCTGAATAAAGAGGAGCTTTAAAAGGATTTGACCAGCCAGCCCCTCAGCCGAAAAAACAGAATCCATAATTAGCCTGTAGATCTCCAAATGTGGAGTCTAGACCTCTTGATGATGCTGTTTAAATTTGGAAATTAGACTCTTACAGGTCAGTGAGTTAGGCTGAGGTGTATGATTCACAGCTGATGTTAGATACTCTTTCCATAACTGGTTTACTAAAGCACACAAACAGGATAAATTCCTGCAGCACACACTGCTTTTGGTTGATTTCAAGTAAAGGGAGCATGCACACCATAAACACAGCCTGTGCTGCCTGGTTAGTAAGCAGTCCATCTCCAGGACTGTGTACCAGCATAGCACCAAGTGTCTGCACCACCCTGGATCAACCCAGTGTCATGGGTTAGGAATCTTAAATGGTAGTGATGTATTATCTTTTCTATGAGGGTTCTCCCTCTGCCTGGCCTTCTTACATATTCCAAAGTTGAAGAAGTTTGTGCTTTTGGGAACACCTTACCTGTGCTAGGCTTCTCTATAACATACAAACAGTAGTGATGATAAAAAAAAATATGCTACAAACTAAATGAACTGGTTCCCTCATTATTTTCTTTACTCATAGGAACAGGATAGTTTCTTCATCCTTCTGTTGAAAATGATTTCCTAAGTCCTCTTTCATAGCAGTATAAAAGTGTCAATTTTGTTTGCGATTGTTCAGTCTTTCCCTAATGCTGTGCCAGTTTCCTGGTGCTATTCTTTATGTACAATAGAACCTGCTTTCAAGTATCCTAGTCCCCATGGTGCAGAGGATAGACCATTATTCCAGCAATCAAAAGAACAGGTTCTACTCCTGGCTTTTCCCCTTTCCAACAATAGAATCTTAGGCAATTCACTTCCCGGTTGTCTTCATCCATAAAGCAGAGATTATAATACCTTCCCTGCCAGCCTCTCAGAATTGTAGCGAGAATTAAACAAGGTGATAATAGATGGGAAATTGTGAGTTCTCTTCAAGCTGTCAGGTGCCTATGACTGTCTTAGTGTTCCATGTCAAACCTTAAGGTCCAGTACCCTCGCCAGCGTTGAGTACTGTAGTGTATCCGAGAGACAACCATGCAGCAGCATAGAAGAACCAAGCTGCATCATGGATGTTTCGATTTGACTTTAGTATTTGCAGGTGGCAGATATTTGTTTTACTATAATGAACATTTGTCATATGGCAAGCTTTATATCTGAATCTCAATCTTTTAAGTTTGAAAATATATATTACTATAACCAATAGTTGCTCTCATTTTAGAAATTACTACTAGAAACTGCTAACATCATTGAGTGTGTAGCATGGACAAGATTCTTGGAAAAGTGAACAGGCTCAGAATCCTGTTTTGTCCTATTTGCAGGAGCCCCGTGCAACATGAAGGGATAATTGTTACTTCCTTTAAATTTGCTTTTAATATTAGGAAATAAAATTGTCTTGATTTCCTTTGTTTTAAAGCAGGGATGTAAAAAGGTATATGGGGAAAAATATCTAAGAAATGTTCAAAATGAAAACAAAATGCATATGCTCTTTTTTACTTAGTGTTTGACCTCTTAAATATTCAGAAAAATTCACCTGCATTCTATTAACCCTAGTTACAAAAACAACCACTCAAATAATCAAAAGCACTATTTTCCACTTGCTTCAATTTCCGTGGGCAAAAACAGCTACCAGCTCTTCCTCAGCTTAGTTCTATGATGTACAGTACTCAAAGCTCTGTTTGTCTCACCTTTATGAAACTCCCAGGAGTGGTGACACTTGTAAAGTGGACAGCTGGAGAAGTTGGCTTGGGGAGAAAGCCAAGAGAAGAGAAGTGGGTGTGAAGTAGAAACTTAAGGGTCACCACCTGTGACTGAGCTCTGTGCTGCTCTTGTTTCTGTACTTCCCTGGCAAGCCCTTCCTTTATCACTGGGTCATTTAAAGACCTTAAAAAATCCCAAGAACTTTCATCCCTATTAAACTAGAAACTATAACAGAGCTGATACTGTTATTCCTATTGAAATGTGTAGAATCTGGGCATTCACAACTGTTAGGTTATTTTAGTAGCTTTCAGTAGATAAAGTTACATGAGGGTGTATGTCTTGTCTTCCCCTCACCAGGTAACACTTTGCACTGAACTCAGTATTGGACCAGTTCCTGAGTCATGCATGTTTATAAGCAGGCAGTCACCAGAACAGTTAGCCAACCAGTCCTATACGCTTGAAAACATCCCAACTTGGTCCTGTCCTTTTAGACATTATAGCAACATTCTTCCTAAGCGTTTTATTAGTAGTGAGACCAATAATACTTAAGCAGATTTAGTCAGACAACCAATTTGCTGTATGACTTCTACACTAAATGAGCTACAATTCCTAGGTCCACTGGGCTTGTTTGCACAAGGGCTGAACTTCCCTACCCTTTTGGGTCCAGTCCACATATTTTTACTTCACTAATTTGACCAGTGAAAATATTTACTTACTAACACAGTCTCTGGTGTTGAACTGCAGATGAGGGTTACATGATAACAGTTCTGAAGTGACTAGGGTCTTGGAGGTGTAGTCTTCATGGTGTACTTCTAGTACTAACCAACCACTCCTAGGGTATGTATACAGATGGATCAACACAAGTTGAAATAATTTAAAGAATTATACAACTATAACATATTTTTAAGGGATTTCTCAGGTTTTTCCCACTCTTACATTTGGATGGGGAAAAACTATTCTCTAATGTCAACAACTTACGGAATAGAATTTTAGTGGCATTGCTCCTCAGTGACAGCTTTTTGTTTCTAGGGCATGTGAGTGTGTGTGTGTGTGTGTGTGTGTGTGTAAGACAGAATGAGAGAGGGAATCTTAAATTTTACCTTCTGGTATAAATTTCTAAACCAGTAGGTGTGCTCCTCCTGTATTTTGGTTGTTCTACCAGTTATTCTGCTCTACTAAATTTCACTCTCATTGTAGGCGTTTAAATTTGAGTAGATTGCAATGAAAGAACATTTTAAAAGTTCAGAAGACGGTAAACATCTTTTTGTCATAAATTATCAGTTGGCATCGTGGTATAGAAGTTAGCTCTAAATCTCAGGGAGAAGGGAAACTATTAATGACAAAAAACATTCTCCAGTCTACTGATTATAAATAAATCCATGTTATTGATCACAACCAAAATACCCCAATCAGTGTTTGGAGGCTAGGGCTTTAATATATATCAAATGACATACATCCCCACATTAAAAAATACTGGTTACATCTTTGTCTTTCAGCTGGGAGGTTTAGAGTTAGATACCTGAGTTTCAGAACAAAAGATATTCTCAGTATCAGCACTGCATAAATGTATGGCAAAGCAACAACTCCAAGAATTAGCAATAGACAGGGTGCTATCTTCTAAGTCCTCCTATTCTATAGCTGTGATGTTCATAGTTGCTACATGCATGTGAGTTATATATACACAGTGTGTCAGGCCCGAGGAGATATACTCTCGTGCTTAAAGTTACTGTTAAATTACAGTTGCCATCCCAAAGGCTTCAATAATCTAAATGCAGTTTTCTCATATTTTTCCATCTTTTGTTTTATAGAAGGGGGTGGGCATTTGCTCTCTCGTGGTTTTCTCCTAGCACTACCATTTAAATTTCTTATGGTCAAGTCCTCAGAAGCCAGCCAGGATCCTTGGTATTGTGACCTACACTGGTTGTATTTATTTCCATTGCATGGGACTTAATGGTGAAAGTCAATCAGAGGCAACCTTGAGAAATCTCCATGAGAATCTAGAATATCAGATTTGCTACACTAACTAAATTACAGCCGCGCCTATGACATATGTGTCTGACAGCCATATAGAAGTGCTTTACATGTCTCTCCCAGAGGTTAATTTTTGTTAATAACTCATAGTGGATCTGTGCAGCCCTGAGCTATACATGATTTTCCAAGTGAACAGGCACCTTTATTTTGGTTTCTAGTATCCTTTCTGATAATAAGTTATTTTTTAATCTACCCGAGCATATTGATCAGCCTAAATTCCTCTCTCCTGTCTTATTGATGGCTCTGTGATCATTATATATTAACTAGAGGCAACCGTAGTTTGAGCTGAGTGCCTCCTCTTGTCCACACCGCACTTCATTTATGTCTTTGCTTTTTTCACATAATGTTACAAGAATATATTACAAATATTCATTTCATCAAAGTATTTCAATACTCAGACATTTGTCATCTTTGGTTTCATTGTATCCTTGAAATTCCAAGTCCTTTGTCAAAAAAAAGTTAAGAAGCTGGGATTGCTACTAAATCCCTGGATTATTCCACTTGTCCATCCATAAGAGTCCCTGTTTATCCTTTACCTTCTGTTTCTATTTCTAAGCCAGTGTTTTAAGACATAACATCTGTTCCAGCCTATTCACTCTTTATGTGGTCTTAGCCTATTAACGTCTTTACTTCTCAATTTTATTCCTGTAAGTTAGTGTTCTCTATGTCATAGGGGTTTTATTAGGGGAAGGGGAAAATAAGATGTTTAAGGGTTATGTTCAAGGGAAATCCTTCTTTTAAAGTCATTTTATAAAAGCTTAGGAATGAGAAACTTTATGCCTCTTTTTTCTATTCTTGTTATGTTATTTTTACTTCTGAGAAGTGATCTCTGTCTGAAGAGTCTTTATTCTGGTTTTAACTTTCCCCTTAACCCTTTTCATGCTGAAATCTCTGCCTTATCCATGCTCTGAACTTTCTGCTTATGGAGTCAAAATTAATTGACCCACAACAAATCCCAATACTTTTACTCCTATCATTAACAAATTAGTGCTCTTTTCTGGAAGAAACATTTCCTACAAGAAGCCAGAGGCTAATTGGGTCTGACTCCGGGCCCGGTGAGATATCCCCTTGTGTCCTGCTTCTCCTTGTGTAAACTGAAGGTCATCTCTGCTATTTCACAGCACCTGAGTGCTGAGTCCTGATTTCTAAATAGTGAAAAGCATTTTGCAAATGTCCTGACGACATAAATACAAAGTGGATCACCTGGAGAGGCTTTAGGTAGGAATACATCCTGTGGCTCAATTGAGAATGCTAATCCATTGTTTTCAGAAGAACTATTTTACTAACTTTTTGGTGTTTTATTAGTGAAAATTAGTTTCTAGTTATTTGAACTATTTTATGTGGATGTATAAGAAAAGAGCAATGCCATGTGTTTTTGCTTGTCAGAAACTACCCAAGTTATATTTTTAAAGTGATAGAGCTGCAACATTTGCATAACTGTATTTAGGTAAAGATTATTTTAGATGTTAGAAAATTCAGAAATACAAAGACTAGCTTTGAATTTGAGATTGTATTTTAAATAGTAGATTGCTAATGTTTTTTGGATAGTCTTTATTTTTAAGTTACCATAAATTGTACTTTATTTTTGCAGTTTTGAACTGTATAGTTCTTTACATGTTTTGAATAAAGTTTTTATCAACTAAGTCTTTTATTTATATTGTTATCAATGAATCAATTATTAAAATACACATAAGAATTAATAACCTCATTACGTGACTGTAAAATTCAAGGTTTAAATAATTTCTTCTGTGCCAACGATTTCTGTACTTGAGTCCCTTATAAAAATTTAAAAACTACTAACAAGTACTTTTCAGTCACATAAAAATACTTTTAAAATGTGGTGTGTTATATATCATTGTAGTAACATACAAAACTTAAATAATACCTTTTTAAATGAAGCTACATTCCAGTAAAGGAGGGTTCCTCATTCATGATTAATCTATACGCATAAGAAATTCTCTTTCATTTAGGAAATTCTACTGGAAATAAATGGCTATTCAATGTTCTTAAGTACCAAAAAACAAGCAATCATAGTAGGTATCTGTGGTAGATTCCTGAACTTTAGTTTGGCAGTGCTGTACAGGTCTGTGAAATCCCAAAGTCTAGGAACCATATTTTTTAAAATAACATTTTATTGAGATATAAAAATTTATACTTTTAAGGTATTAAATTCAGTGTTTTCTTAGTATATTTACAGATTTTTATACCCATAAATTCTAAAATATTTTCACCACTGTATTAGTTACTTTTCCATGGCTGGGGCAAAATACCCACTATCTACAACTTAAAGAAAGAGAGGTTTATTTAAGCTCATATTTTAGAGGATTCGGTCCCTGGCTACTCAGTTCCAAGGCAGAGATGGCCTGGTAGAGTGGTACTGGCACTGGAAAGCTGCTCAGCACATGAAAGCCAGAAAACACAGAAAAAAAGGAGAATCCAGGGACAAGGATACAGTCTTCCATGTTACACCAACAAGATTTCAGCTCTTAAAAGCACATTCAGCTACTGAATCCATTAGTGAACGAATCCAATGGTGAGTATTGCACCCCGTGATCCAACAACCTTACAAAAGCTCTGCTTATGGACATGAGACTTCAGATGCATATTTTAGACTTGAAGCATTGCAATCACTCTCAAAACAAACCCATGCACATTAACAGCCATTTCCTGGCATATCCCTACCAAGTATTTTTCAGCCACATAAAAATGCTTTCAAAACATTGTGAGTTATAGTTCCCTAGCAACTTTCTGTCTCTTGGACTAGCTTTTTCAGGATATGTCACATAAATGGAATCATACAATATGTGGTACTTTGTGACTGGCACCTTGCCCTTCACATAATATTTTCAAAGTTCATCCATATTATAGTATGAGTCATGCTTTCATATTACCAAAGAATAGTCCATTGTATAGATATACCACGTATTACCTATTTATCAGTCAGTAGACATTAGGTTGCTTGCACATCTTATAAATAATTATTATTTTAAAAATACTGCTGTGAAAATTGGGGTAGGAATTTTTGTCTCATCATCTGTTTTATTTTCCTTGAATATATACTTAGACTTGGTGGATAATAGGGCAACTCTGTGGTTAACTGTTACAGGAACTGCCAAACCAGTTTTTCCAAAGCTGCTGTACCATTTTCATCAACACATTGTGACAGTTTCAAATTCTCCACATTCTCATCAACACTTACTATTTTCTTTTTTATTACACGTGTCCCAGTAACTAGGAAGTGGTGTCTCATGTTTCTTGTTTGAATTTTCCTGGTGGCTAATGTCTATTTTGTATAACTGTTTGCAAAGGTAAAGACATTCTTAGCTCATGGATCATTTAAAAACAGGCTGCACACTGTATCCTATCCACAGCAAGCCATCCACTGACCATAGAATTAGTAGACACATACGTTAAAACAGATAAGTACTTTCTGTATGTTGAAGAATATAGAGGACGCATAAACCTGTGAAAAACAGATGTGGATGATTAAAAAGAATACATGAAAAGAGAACATTGGTAAAATGACTTTCTGGATGGAATAAAACACAAAAACACCTTGATGTCATCATTTGCTGATGCCCATAGTATGCATACTCCCACCACGGCCCATGTGAAGCTACCAAGGTGACCCTGCTGAATCTGAGGTTGGGAAGAGATGTGCACAATCAGCACTGGCCAGCTGGTGCCAGCTGCCTCTAGTTCTTCCCTGATGTAAACCACCTCTCACTGTGCATGACCTACAGTAATCAGGAAATGTAGCTAGCATTTTCAAGAATGCAGTTGGTCTTCTATAAGCATCCAGTAATAAAATATTACCCCCCCATTCTATTATTAGACTCCTTCAAAAAGTCTTTTGCATTTTAGCAGTATTCATTACTCTCAAATCATAGTCATGGGGTAACATAAGCACAAATGTACAGACCCTCAAAAACATAAAAAAAAAGTATTGAAATCAAGGGCAACATGTTCTGATCTACCTAGAAAACTTCCCATAAAATATATTTTATCTAGATGTTGTATATGTGAGAAATGGTCACGTAGCTACAAACTGGAATAGTCTTCATTTATGTTTTATGCAAGAATTTAATAAAAGTATGAGTCAAGAAAAAACCAAAGGAGCCAGGCACAGTGGCACACACTTCTCATCCTTGCTGCTCTGGAGTCTGACACAGGAGCTTCATACATTCAGGAACATCTTGGGCAAAACAGAAGACTCTGCCTCAAAAATTGAAGTCCTATGAATGTAGCTTGGTGGTAGAGCATGTGCCTAACACACTTGGGGCACTGGATTCCCTCCCCAATCCTGGGGAAAAAAAAAGAAAGCCCCAGCGTAGACTTTTCTTTATGATTATATATGTGTGTAGATATTTTGCCTGAGTTTCTCTTCCTCAGAACTTTCAAAAATGCCTCGACTTTGGATTTCTGTTTCCACCAAAATGTCACAATATAAGGAAAAGAATTTCCTTTTGCACTTTATGAAATTGCTGCAAGAACAGTCTAGAGAAGTTAAATGGTAAATAATCCAGAAAATAAGCAGTTCATATCTCAGACTTTAAATATCGTTTGGACGTTCTGACCTAATATGTTTCCATGTTGGTATTAGTTTATGTGCTATTCTAAGAAAAATCCAGCCTTGTTGTTCAGAGTCTCCTGGAACTTCTGTACCTTTTGTAAATATTTCCCTTTCTGCTGGTAGTAAGTAAATCCCAGGGTTCTGTGAGGGATCTATATTTTAGACCCATGTCTGTCAACTCGAAGCAAGGGCAAAATAAAGAGGCATTTTTGTACAGAAGTGGGCATTATGTTATTTTGTTCAGGTTTGCAAAGGGTGCTGCTATTAATTACAGACACACATATTTCATATAGAACTCACAGTTTGCTAGTTCTCCAATTGAGATTCTGGTCAAACTTGAACAACCTGTGACTTCTCTGTGAACTGTATTTTCCTTGACTAAATAAAAAGCAAAGACTTTTCTAAAATACAAAGAACATTCTAGTACAGATGTCCCAGCTATGATTCATCCAGACTCCCTGAATTTCGTGGAATAGTTCCACCTTCCTAGTCAGCCTGGTTATCCCTTTATCTGTACATGTCAGACTGATCATCTTCGTGGTGGGCTCACCTCATAGCATCTGTACTCTTGTGCTAGTCAGCTGCCTGTAGCTATCACAGGATTCCTGTAAAACACAGTTCAAAGAGAAGAAAGGTTTAGTTTAGCTCACAGTTCCAGAGGTCTCAGTCTATGATTGCTTGGCTCATTGTTTGGGGGCCCACAGTGAAGCAGAAAATCATAGTAGAGAATGTATGGTGAAGTAAAACTGCTCATTTATGGCAGCCAGGATTAGAATGAGTGGGAGGAAGCAGAGACAAAATACGCACTCTAGGGCATGACCTCAGTGAGCTACTTTTCCCGCCTCCTGAAATTTCTACCACCTCCCAATAGCCCATCCATCAGTGAATCCATTAATCTATTGATAAGGTTAGTACCTTCATGATCCAATCACTTCCCAAAGGCCCCACCTCTGAATACTACTGCACTGGACTCAAACCTTCAGCACATAAGCTTTTGAGTTACATTTCAGGGCCAATCTTAAACAGCATTTCAAATCAAAACCCAAACAGTTTATCAACCTTGAGCAGTGGAAGCCTCTCCTCATCCTGTCTTTCTGAGGCTGAAGTTGCACAGCTGAGCAAAGGAGTGCCAAGTAGAAACTCTGGGCCACACTGTGTGCCCTAAGCCCCAGCCTCTACCAGCTGCTAATCAGGTTAGATTAACCCTGCCAAGATGGGTATTTCTTAATAGCTCATTCCTGGACAGAAGGAGTCCAAAATGCCCATGAGGAACATACTTTATACTTCAGTGGGATACTTTCTGTTTCTCCTGTTCAAAATATGTCCCCTTCACACCTCGAAATCTACAGAGCACAGAATCCTAAGGACAAGGACAAAAGTGTAAAGTCTTCAGCGAATCACAGTAGTGATGGGAAGTGGGGACACTTCTGCTTGCGTACCTTGATTTTGGCCCCATGTAATCTTCCTATTCAGAGCATGGTACCATGTGAATTCTGTTCAGGAAGATAGCTGGTGCCTCAACTTCTCCACTGATTGACAGTCACATCACTGTGTATCAGACCGGCAATTTCTGAATGGTACCAAACTTGAAATGTTTGATGAATTTCATGAACATGGACCTGTTTGCCTCTCCTTTGGTTTAAAATGATTATTTGGTGTGACCAATGTTGTGACATGTATAGGGACATGTCAGTGTGTCAAATGATTCATAAGTCCTCAAATGGTGACATACACAGACTATGGGTCTATTACTATTTAGAATAAAGCTGTGCATCCCAAGATAGAAAGGACCCATTGTAATCCACGTGACACCATGTAACCAATTAATCTATCAGTAAGTTGCATGTTCTCTCCATTGGCCCTTGATGCTGGAAGGTTGGTTATATAACAGCAGTAGCTTGCAAGAGTCCTAGAAATAGGACTGAATACCATTGAGCCCACTGGTAACAACCATCTTCTCCTGTAGGATCATTCAGTTCATGTACCTATAAATGCCAGTGCCAAAGCGGCTAATGACCAGAGTTACTTAATGCCAGCCTACTTCATTGCATTGTGTCTCTAGGTGGGTCCCTTCTGAAGGGTTTTAACATGTGATACAAATATCCCCACCCTTTGTGCTCATTTGCATATATCCATCCACACACTTCTGTCCCAGGTTTTCTTGTTCCAAGTTTTCCCATTTTGTTTCTTTCAGATTTTTGGCCAGCTGGTTGTCATTCATTTCTAGCCACTTATACATGTATATATTTTCTTCCAGCCACTCTATACAGTATTTAACCAGTGTATCTCCTGAAGAAGGATTTTTGACTTTCTATTGTGAGTCCAAAGTGCAGCTGTCATCCATTTTTTGGTTTGCATTCCCTGCTGTATTAATTGGTCTTTTGCTGCTACACACTGTCTGAGGCTAGATAATGTATAAAGGATAGAAATACATTTCTGAAATATCTTTAGGGCTGTAAGTTATGTATGAAGCATCAGCTTTAAGCAAGGACCTTCTAGCTGCATCGTCCATAAAAGAAAGCAGGAGTACAATAGAAAAAGCAAGAAGGTGCCAAACTGACCCTTTTATAATAGCACCAATCCCACTCAAGAAGGTCAGATACCTGCCCTAACCATGTCTTAATAGCCATTACAGTGGCAATTGCATTTTAACACGAGTTTTGGAGGAGACAAACATTCAAACCATAGAATCTCCCTAAGTCAAGTTCGTCTGACAGCTGGTTGTAAAGCAATTTTAATAGGACTATAGTGTGATCTTGGGGAGGGGCTTAGGCACTGTCTTGGTTACTGTTCTCTTGTTGCTGGGACCAAATACCTGACACTCAAAATGGAAGAAGGAAAGGTTAATTTAGTTCACAATTTGCGAAGATTTCAGTCCATACTCAGCTGGCTCCAAGGCAATGTGGCATGAGTGGGGCAACCATTCATGGTGATTGCAGCAGATATCAAAAGTGGCAAGAACAAAATGGCAAAAGGGAGCAGCAAGCTTCTTTCCCTCCCTTATATTGTTGCAAGCTCCCCACCCCGGGCAAGTACAACACTCACGCCACCAATCCCAGCCCTAGACAATGAACTAATCACAAACCAGATTCAACCATCTCCAAAAGGCCCACCCCATGACCACATGAGGCTTTGGGGGGACATCCAGACACAAACTATAACAAGTACCCAGGTGACATGGAGGTATGGGATATGTGCTCAAGCAGCTTACTTGTACATGCGAGGCCTGTTTCTCAGTCCTGATGTATTGTCTCTATCTTAAAATGGGTAACTGATGGGACTCTCCTATCCTAGTGGGTAGGTTGTGAGGAAACTCAGCTCATGATGGGAAGTAATAATGTGAACACTTTCAGATGTGTAGTATGTGTAGTCATTTGGTGTTCCATGATGAGGTAATCCATCTCCACTCAGGGCAAACTGTACACTAAAAAGAGTAGTTCTTTTTTTTTTAAGGTGCATAACTCTCTAATGAAAAAACCCTAGACTTATTCTAAAAGCCCCAAATGCCTACAGTATGATTTTTCCACTGAAACTTGCCATAAGGCATGTGGTCTGCTAGATGTGCTGCAGGCCCCTCTCCTGCTGAGTCTCACTCAAGGATGAAAGAAATCTTGGTCACTGAATATACAAACCAGAAAAGTATCTCCAGGTATGAAATATGTTAATGTATTTTCTTTAAAACCTAAAGACCACGCTGCCCCTAAGACTTGTATTTCATTTCTACATGGTAGAAGGTATAAGATACACTAATTTTAATTGACACATTTAAAGTCATTATAGAATGTTAGACTTGGGAATCTTCATCGAATTTATGTCTCACCTTCTGGAGTTCAAAACATTTTACCGAAGTCTCTAGCCTACTAGCCATTTCTTGCTTCTTTAGCTCTGCAAGAGTTGTATTATTAATGTAGTGGGTAAATGAGATGTTCTTTAGATTATTTAGAGTCCAGATCTCTTCACACTACATTACAATAAGGTACAGAAGTGTTAATATACTCTTGAGTCAAAGCCATAAATATGTATTTTCACCCATTCAACATTAACATGAACACTTTTTGATCTTTTCTGGTCACAATAGAAAATAATACAATTACTAAGTCACTGGTGACAGGTACCCTGAATTTAAGACCTTATTACTGTGATGTACAGAAGATGCCATATGAACACAACAGCTTTACTTGGTTAATTTGTGGGAGTCCACTGTTATCTTCCAAGGTTGCCTCAAGGACCATGCTAGTAAATTAGACTGAAATATAAAATGACCATTAGAGCTGCAATTGTTAGATGTAACAGAGATTCTGCCTTCTCTTCTTGGAATAATGCACTATTTTATTTACTGTTTAGCTGAGATGCAGAGAAAGTTTGAGGACTTCCTCTTGGTCTTCCCTACTATGATAATCTTTTTTAAAATTTTATTTTAAAGAAGATAAAACCAAGGAAATTAAAACAATAAAACCAATAAAAATAAACTAGTTTAAGTGTTACAGGACTTCAAAACCTTACTAAATCAGCAATAGTTACCATAATGCCTTTCATTGTCTTCAAAATAGCTGCAGATACCTTCAGACATACTAAAAATCAAACAGAACAGAATAAAGTACAAACAATAACAACAAAACAATGAGTGCAATAAAGAACTTCAAAATAAACTACTAGTAAATCCAAAATTGCTACCATAATATATCTTGCTATCTTTGAAATAGCTGTTCCTGTCATCGGATTTAACATAATCAAACAAAACAAAGGAGAATAAAATCTAACCCAACAAAAAAATGAAAATCATATGGTTTCCAGGCAGGGATCACCTCCTTGTGAGGCCTAGTTCTCTCCTCCAACAGTCACAAATGGTGCTGACTCATAGAGACAGGCTTGGGTGTGGTTGTCTCCACTCCAGCAGCAGCCCACACATGGCACTGCTTTCCAGGCAGGGATCACCTTCTGGTGAGGCCTGGTTCTCTCCCCTCACACTTCGTTAATGGCACTGACTCATGGAGAGAGGCTTGGGTATAATGTTTAACTACAGGCTGACCAACCAATGTGAAGCTCATGCCAACTGCCAATATGTCAATATTTTTATGCCGAGGAAGTGAAATTGGCCAGAGCTCACTAATTACCAACTTCTCATGTGCCCCCTCTCTAGTGAAGGAAAGGAAGCCACATGACACTTAAAGACTCAGGATATTAACTGGACATATCCTTGAAATGTGTGGTGTACAATTGTCCAAGTAAATGGTCACAGGTTTCATTGGCTAAGAACTAGAGATTATTGTCATGGATACTTAAGAATACTTGCTAAGTTTTCCTTTTAGTTTTGATGGATAGGTTTTTTTTATTAGTACTTGTTTCAGTACACATTGATTACACTAATTGTGGTGACTTGTTCAGAATATGTACATAATACACCTTAATTCTTTTTTTATGCCCTTCACCTTCCTTCCCTTTTTTAATCCCTTCATCTTTTTGTCCCCTTCCTCTTTGCAAAAGAACTATCTCCCTGTTTCCTGTGCTCACTTGTTTTTCTCTGGAATTTATTTATGTTCTGAGTTTCACATGTAAGAGAAATCAGGCAATATTTAAGCTGTATGTCTGATTTATTCATTTAACATTCTGACCTCAAGATGCAGCCATTTTCCCTATGATGACTCCTTCATCATGGAGATCTGTAGTTGTTTAGTCAACACTGGGTGTGAAAACTGAAGACTAGAAACTGAGTGAAAGATCTTGACATCCACATTAACCACCTCTCATTTCTTATGATGGTATAAAATAAATACTTCTGTTGCCTGTTCATTTTGTTAATCCATAAAAGGCTGGGTTCTATTAAGGTAGTGATTCTCAAATTTTAGCTTGCCTTAGAATCACCTAGAGAGCTTGGTAAACCACAAATAGCTGGGCCATCCCACATTTTATGGTTTAGTAGGGCTGGGGAGGGTCCTGGGAATTTAACACGTTCTCAGATAATGCCCATACTGAAGGCCCAGGGACCAATGTAATCATTTTCCTAACTCTGTGCAGGTGAAGACCTCCAGCTAATCCCCTTGCTGTTCATTAGGAAAATCAACTTGACCTGCTTCAAGCACTTATGCATCTTTGCCTGGCCTTTGTTATTTTAGGGTCCTGTCATTACCATTGCTATCATCCCTGAGGTTCTTTAGTTGTTTATGAATATTTTAGTGATGCCAGTGCCCCACATATCAGCATATTTTTGATGCTCTTGGAAAATGTGTACTTGGAGCATTTCTGTCATACATAATTCTTTTGTGCATTTTTGGGATTCATAATCTATATTATATATCTAATCTAGCATGTCCTGCAATCTTTAATCCCTTCTTCCTCTATTTGCCAAGGAAATTCTGGCATGTAGTTTTGCTTAGATGGGCCAATGCTGTTTCCATCCTTCTGAAGTGCCATCTTAGTAATATGGTGACCCCGTCTCCCATGGGCCTTGCCAAACTATAAATCCTGCTTCTCTGGAGAATCCTCCAAAATCAATAAACTCTCTCTTATGCAATCTTATGCTTCAACTGCTCATGGCCAAGCAGCCTCAGAATCTATTGCCTCCGGAATTTCCCTGGGATATGTCAGTATATATTGACCCAAACTTACAGCTTCTTTGGAGTAGCTTCCATTTTATTCCTTATCAGACCTACCATGTCTCTGGCTGATTATATCTTAATCCTCCATATTGGCCTGGGAGTCAGCAGAGAGATGGGAATGATTGTTGAGGGTGCATACTGTCTTGGAAAAACTGTACCAGTTTCAAACAAGAGGGAAGTACTGCCTCTAAATAAGGAAGAACAGGGCCCTGCTATAGGCCCAGAGAATTCAGAGCATTTGTGGGGTGAACACCAACAGCCCTGACAGGTCTGCATTCTAGGAATCTCCCTAGTCAGTGGCAAAAAGTTAATCACCCTGGAATTTCAGAATTTCAAAAATTTCAGGGAAATTTTCCTAGATACTTGTATTCTAAGTGCCAGGGCCCCATTTTTCCTCTAGCAAATTAGTATAACAGGTCTGCTTTGATTTGTTTTTATCTATCTCTGAAAATCAGCAATAGATTTTTTTATCCTGTGCTTGTATCTCAGCTCTTCTCTGCCCTCCTGATGCAGATATAAAAGCTTGCTTGTAAACTACCAGATAACTTCTCTGGTTTTCTATTTGGCTTTTGCTTGCCTGTCAACTGCTTGTAATCATGTATGATCTTTAGAGTATCAGTCGTCTTTGGAGATACTCATATAATCCCACTGCTATTGGTTACTAGATCCCTCTCCTCAAAACTTGATCACCCTAACCCATAGGTGCATTCTACCCCAAGATAATATCATCCAATTGCAGCACCCGCTGGACTGCCACTTGTGCCAGGGGGTACACACATTCCACCTCTTAAATTGGGCCCTTGCTGATTGTCCAAAGGCTGCTGATTCAGCTCCCAAATCTCATCGTCTCCACTGTTTTCCATGGTCACTCATAACCTGTTGATAGTTGGGTCCTCTGGAAGCAGGTGTGAGATGAAGTTTGATGTGCAGGGTGTCTTTCTGGAGATAAGCTTCTGTAGGAGGGAGGGGCAAGAAGAAAGACTGAGCGGAGAGATGGAAGAACTGAGGAGCAAGACTACAAAGCTTTGACTCCTCCACAATGAATTCTTGATTTAGCTTCTCCCACCGTGTGCTTTCACACCTGTATGGCTTCCCTCAGTCACTGGGTTTGGGTTGCACTAGAAAGGGCAGGTTCTAAGCAGAGGTGGCCTCTGCCAAAGGGGCAGCCCTGGACCCGGGGAGCTGAGGCATCAAGGGGTATCTGGGCAGTGCACTTCCATGTCTACACTCCAAGGGAAGAACTGAAGGATGCTGGAGTTACTTTCATTCAGGTTATATTAGCTTTTATTTTGCTCTGAATATTCTAGGTCTCTCATATATGAAAAACTATGCAATATTTAAGCTTGTTTGTCAGATTTATTAACACTGATATCTCATGGTGTATCCATTTTCCTACAAATGACTCAGGTCTTTTTCATCTCCAGAGAAGTTCTACTGTTCCTCTCTGGATTATTCCCCAGAAACTTAAACCTATAGTTCTGAGAATAAAATTTGAAGAGGAGGCAATTTCTCTCTCACTAAAAAGGATGAAAGGGCCACAAGAAATACGGACACGTGTTTTGCATTGAGAATTTCCCTGTGTGTGAGGAAAGTCTCAGCAGGAGCAGTTACTGAGTAGATACAGAAATCTACACTGATTTGTGTCTTAATTTGGCCGAGAAGCTACACAAGGATGGATCGGAAGAGACATTGGCCTGGCACAGTAAGTGTCTGAGAAGCAGTTTCTCGTCACCACTATGTCACCACCAACTTGGAACTTTGTGGGACCCCAGCCCTGTGGCACAACTATGAAATTCTTCACCATCGCAGTTCCTTCCACACATCCCTGCTGTGTCCCTCAGTCATCTGGACCCCAGAACTCCAGGTGGATGCTGCAAGCATGTTAGGCATTTCCTGCAGAGACTCTTTCCAGTTACTCTCTTTTCCGGCTCAAAGTGTGGCAGGCCTCACCTCCTCTACACCCATCCTATTTGCTTTTTCCTGCATTTATCTAACCCAAATTCTAGTCCTGCAAGTGTTTATTTATAGCATCATGTTAGGAAAAAATTTGACCCACTTCATTCTTGTTTTTAATCCTCAAAATATGTCACTCTCTCATTTTTTTCCTTTCCTTCATTTTACTTACCTTAGTCTTTTTTCTTATTTTTAAATTTTACAAATGAAGTTCTTTTAATTGTAAAACAACAGATTTTAACATTTGTCATAAGAAACTTCAAACTGTCATTTAAAAAATGAACACTTGAGGTGACTAGAACATACTAATATTTACTTAAGAATTCCAGCCAGGTAAAACATGACCTTTTGCAATGATACCAAGCACAATTAAAGACAAAGGGGGGAAATCAGATGTTTCAAAACCTTATTAGAAATATCCTGGAAAGCAAAAGTTGATATTTATTCATGTAGCGGATCACTGAATTGGTCTCTTTCAAAAGTTTATCATACCTCAGAGATGATTCCCTTCATAAAACACAGGCTTATCAGGCCCGCGATTCAGACGTGTTCAATAAATGCTGTGCTTCTGCCTAGAGGCAGAGTATTCTCCTAATTCTCCCTGCCATCATTCGAAAACATCTTTACCACTCTCTTCATAGTTATCCATTTCTCCATTCTTGCAGTCTCCGACTATATCTTCAGCCTTTCTCACCATTGTGTGATATTCATTCATTTATTCTTAAGTATTACTGAATGCTTACAAAGTTGTGCTATAGGTGTTGAGAATAGGCAATCAATAAAACAAAACAATTCTCTCCCTGTGTTGGAGAAAGGCAGCAAACAACTTCATTCAAAAACTTATATGTTGGAGAGTAATAAATGTGAATAAAAAATAAAATGGGGAAGAGGCTATAAACTCTTAAGAGCAGAGAGTTTACAATTTTTGAAGACCTCAATGAGAAAGTAATGTTTCTTACAGACTGGAAGGGGTGAGAGGGCACGTATTTAATTATCTAGGCAGACAGAGCACTGAAGGTAATGTGGCAGAACTGTGCCAATCATCTTTGAGGAACACCTGTAAGAGAGGGGGAAAGTAGTAAATGAGATCTGAGGAAGAATATAAAGTGGAACTGGATCCGGCACTGGTGTGTGGGCATCGTAGAGATTTGGGCTTCTCTGAGTGAGGTCAGAGCTATTGGAAGTTTCTCAGCTGTGTATGACATAATCATCATATGCTTTTAAGGCTGCCATGTTGGCAGCAGGCAAGGTCAGCAGTGGGGAGCCCAGTGAGGACATCCGCCCAGTCGTTCATCTGAGAGGCTGTACAAGTTCAGGTGACAGTGGCAGCAGAAGTGATGAGCTTATTTTGAAGGCATAGCCTCATAACTATCTACGCTCTAATTCTTCCTGTGCACTTTATGGCTGAACCCATCTTCCTAAAAAGCTGTCTTCTCATGGCACTCCCTTGCTGAAGAATCCTTGAAGATCAAAACTTGTTCTGTTCTTTTTTCTAGTACTATATTCCTCATCCCATCTGCTTTGCTTCCTCCCACTTTGGGCCTGAGTTCCCTGATCTAAATAACATATTTACCTCCCCCAACCCTTCCACACTGCCTACTGTTCTTTCCTCTTGAAGGAGAGCCCACACAGTTCTTTGCCTGCTCCCTCACATTTCTATCCTTGGTGCCTATTTCGCCCTCTTACTTTCTTTCTTCCTCATGCTACAGGCCCACGTGAGCACCTGTGTTCTTCAGCTTGGTCCTCACATCCTACACTGCATTTACTGACACCTCATTATCCACTATTTTGCACTTCTTAGTTTCTGGTGCTTTCGTAATTCATAAGATCTCCAACAACAGGGACTGGGTAACAGACTTCTGTAACTTCCATCTTTGTATCTCTTCCTCTCCAGCCCAGATAAATTATGTAATATGTGTTTGGTAAGCATTTGCTGGGCTGAACAAAATGTAACACATGCTCATTGAAACTGAGTTATCTTTCTCATGGTGATCTGGCATGCTGTTTTTTTGTTTGTTTATTTTGTTTTGTTTTGTTTTTGTAACAGGGATCGAACTCTCGACCTCACACTTGCCAAGCAGTTGCTTGTGTCACTCAGCTAAACCCCAGCCTGGCACACTGTTTTGAGTACATAATAGACACATGGAAAAGGCAAGATGGCGCTAACCATTACCTATAACTCCTTCATGTTTGTAATGACTCATCCTAAAAGATATTCCCTGGAATGGTAACAAACTTTAATGTCTGCTTTCTAGAACTGTAAAGAAGAAACCTCACATATCTCATATATGAAATTATTGCCTCCAGCATCCTGAGCAGCCCTCTTCTGGGTACGACATAGTTGCCTGCTGTCCCTCATTCTTTACCCCGTTTCCTGCTCCCACTCCTCCTCTTCTCTGCCCACCCCTGCAATGTGTAATGTGTAGATTATTGTAGGTGTCACTTGTAAGGATGAATCTCATCAAAACCTGCTGAGCTGCATATTTATACAAGCTCCAGGTTTTTCTTACCAGCTGTGGAGATTTCTGCAGATTCTACATTACCACTTAATTGAAATGGCTGCTTGGTTCCATTCCTCCTATTAAAGACAGATTAAGGAAATCAGCTCAAAACATTCACCATTTTAAAGTCATCATTAATCTAATGCTTTGATTTACTAGCAGCCTTTTAAAAAAATGTGTCCCTACAAGCCTTCCTCCTGATTTCCAGTCCCCCTTGCTAGTATCAAAGCACACTTCATTGTGGCTGCTCATTTCCTCTTTACCTCTTAAACGAATGCAGGCTTTGCTCATTCTGACTGGATCTCTTGTAATATCTGTTTTCTTTCCACAACCATAAGTCTCTTGCAATTTTTTCATTTGAATGGTAAGAATGAAATGTGAGTTTCTTTTGGGGTGCCCTTGAGAGCAGCATTCTTGTTTTCTTTCAGGATGTTTTTGTGTCTTTGCCACCTCAGCAGCATCACAGCTAAGGCATCACAACCCCACCTACAGGCGGGCTTGGAGTTCATTTCCCAAACCTCAGGAGCAGGATGTACGCCCTATCCTCGTGAAACAACACCTTGCAAATGTACTTTAGTGACTGGCCCAAGGACCTGAGCTAGTAACTTGTCCAGAAGTTCTCCCTCCTCTTCCTGATCCTTCTTCTGAACCATGGCTAAGGGGGCAGGGTCAGCTTCTGTGTGCTGAATACGTGATCCAGCCTCACATACGGGCAGGCAATGATATTCTCCAAACCCTGTTAAGGTCAAGGGTATCCACCAGTAATTACTAAAGCAACTCCTCAATGTCAAGTGCTGCCTGCATGGGTGCAAGCTTGCGTTTTATTCCCACAGGTGGCACACTGTCCTTCCTAGAGAGACATTTTCCTACCCCTACTGCCTGAGAGGCGGCAAACTCACCAGATGGCATATCTAACCTGTTTTGGTTCTAGCATTTTAAATGGATAACCACTGCTCTAAGAGTGTTTAACCATTTCTTCCCACTCTGGCATCTCTCTAGGCTTTCTGCTCGAAAAGAATATGCTCAGCAAGACAAGCCGAAGATAACATTTGTCTCAATCAATGCCACATTCTCAAAGAAACAGTTCTATTTTCTAGCACCTCTTTTCCCAGAGTCCCAAGTCCTCTTGCAAAAGCAGAAGGTCTAACCTGAATTTGTACTTCTCAGACTTGAGAACAGCTCCTTCTTTGTCCCTGTTTTTGTTACTTTTCTCTCATTGCAGAGACAACATACTCAACCAAAATGATGGAAGGAAAAGTGTATTTTGCTGACTGTAGAGGTTTCAGTCCCTAATCAGCTGGCTCCAAGGCAGAGTGGCATGGCACTGGGGCAACACTTCAAGGCAGCAGCTAGCAAAAGCAGGCAGAGCAAAAAAGAGGGGGGAGGCAAGCCACCCCCATATTACACACAGGCCACCACCACTGGGAGTGAATGAGGCACTCACACCACCTGCATGCCCTCCTCTTGCACAGGCTGAGGGTATTTACAAAGTAAGAACTCCAGCTCCCTGCTATGTCTCTTAGTTAAACTTCTAAGCTTCTCAAGTTGACACAATTTATCAACCATAACAATCTGCCCCTTGTCAACTTGGCAAGCAGACACATTTCTTTAAACCAGTTTCCAGATACAAGACATGCTTATTATTATCATTTTACAACTTCAACATAACACAGGTTTAACAATCCTTAAGAACCAGCGTTAAGTCTATCAACACTGCATTACATTAGAAACATAACGTTTTGTCTTTGGCTCCTCAAAGACTGATGCACATCCCTTTATGCAAAAGGCATTTAGTCCATCTGCAAGAGCTGCCAAAGTCTGAACAGTTTCATCATTGCTGAAAAGTTCAAGTCTCACATCTCCTCCCAGAGGTAAAGCAAACCTTAGCTGCAAGCCCCTGTACAAATGAAAACAAAGCTAAACACTTCCAGCATGCAATGGCACAAGATAAACATTCCCATTTCAAAAGGTACAGACAGGGGAATATAACCCATTGGGACCCAAGAAGGTCAGAAATCCAGCAGGGCAAATATTAAGTGCTATAGTTGCACATCCAGCATCTGAAGCAATCTGTGGCAAATTGTGAGCTCTAAAGGGCTTGTGTAGTTCCACATCTATGGCACTTCTGGTGGTTACAGATCCCACAGCTTCTCCCTTAGGTCTGCTTTGCTGTCTCCTTGCAGCTTTCCTTAGATGACTCACACTCCTGGCTTTTCCAGACTTCTGGAGTCTCCACTGCACCTTTGGCTTCACACTCGCAGCTTCACACATCGACCTCTCAGGAGCACACTGCCTGGTCTCCCAGAACTTCTGAAATTGGAGTGGAAGCCTTTTTAACCTTAAAACTCTTGCATTCTGTATGCACCAAAACCAGCACCATGTGGTTGATGCCAGGATCTGCTGTCAATTGGAGCAGTAGCCAGGCTCTCTTCTCTTTTAGCTATAGGAATTGAGTGCCTGGATTCCTGGGTACTCTGAATCCAATTCTAAGGAACAAATTTTCTAGGTCACCACCATTGTGCTCTGTGGCTTTTGCCTCAAAGCAAAGTCTTTCACTTTTGCTGTTTTGAAGCTTCAAAGGTTTGAAACTTGATGCTTTTTGTAATGCCTTCATGTCACCTTTTCTATTCTGTTCCTTCTCAAAAATTGAGATTTTCTTAGCTCTATCTTTGCAGTCCACAATTTTATTGAAACATCGTTTCTGGCCAAACTCACAATGTTTTGAATCAACCTGTTGGGCTCTTTGCTGTTAATTTATAACATATCTAGCTAAAAGCTCCCAAAAATAGCCATGACATGGCCCCAACATTTGACTGCATTGAAATTTCTTCTGCCGGATTAATTAGTCTACTGCCCTTAATCTTAGGGTCAGATGAAGCCTCTGGATATGAGTAAAATATAGACAAACTTTTTGCCAAGCCATGAAATGTATCATCTGGAGACCAACAATCAATGTAGTCCTTCTTCCCAGCAGAAATTTCCTGAGCCTGGTCTTTACTGGTTTTCTGCTCTTCTAATGTCTGACCAGAATCTCCCATACAGAACAACCTAAACCATTCCAGCTCTATGCTTTGACATCTTCAAACCTTTCCAAACTCTTCCCGCAAGCCGTTTCCAAAGGCTCCTGAACCACATGGTCAGGTACCATCACAGCAATAACTCCACACCACTAGTACCAAATTCTGTCTTGGTTACTTTTTTCTTGTTGTTGAGACAAAATACCCAACACCAAAAATGAAGGAAGAAATGGTTTATTTAGCTCACTGTCATAGAGGTTTCAGTCCATAATCTGCTGGCTCCAAGGCAGGGTGGAATATGCCACTGGGGCAAGACTTCAAAGCAGCAGCTAGCAAAAGCAGGCAGAGCTGAAAAGGGGGAGGCAAGCCTCTTTTCCTCCCTTATATTGCATACAGGCCATCACCACCCTCTCTTGGGTGGGTGAGGCACTTGCACCACTTTCATGACTTCCTCTTACACAGGCTCAGGATTTTTGCAAAGTAAGAAATCTGGCTCCCTCCTGAGTATCTTAGCTAAACTTCTAAACTTCTCAAGTTGACACAGTATAGCAACCATAACAGTCCCATTTCTGAAGCTCCAGCTCTGACATGTTGATTATGTAAAGCACAGCCTCCCAGACTGGGGAGTTTCTCATGCAGCTCTACACTGAGAAAATCAGTTACCAGAAATGGTTCTGTTTATGAAACGTTAAGAGACCTTATGGGTAGACTCACTAAAGATGGTTTGAAGAAAATATGCCATGCACTCAATCATGCTTCTTTCCTTTTCTAGAAAACTATGAAGCTTTAAACAATAACAAAAGTTTCATTTTAAAATCCTTAGAATAAAAGAATTTCTAAAAGTATTGTGGTTTAGTTCTAAAATGTTGCCCAAAAGTCTCATGTGTTGAAGGTAATAACTGGTTGGAAGGGAAGGTTCACTGAGGTTGTGCCCTTGGAAAGAATTTTCTTTTACACAGCTCCTCCTTTCTCTCTCTGCTCCCTGATTGCCGTGGATTGAGAAACTTTCTTCCACTGTGCCTTTCCACCAGGCTGTTTCTGCCTTGAAGTGAGACAACCATCGACTGAACTTCTGAACCTATGAGCCAAGTAAACCTCACTTCCTTTAAATTTCAGGTATTTTGTCCAGTGATGGGAAAATGACAAATAAAAAATTAGAATACTCAGTGTTGAAAATGCGATAATCTCCCATATGTTGCTTCCAGGAATGTTAACTAATACATCTTTCTAAAAAGAAAATCCACCTCATTGACTCTGTGGTTCCTCATTTAGCAATATACATTATGGATATAGTAAAATGATCAAAGATTCATATATGAAGACATCCATTAAAATATTAGAGTTGCCTCACAGTATTCAGAGGGGATTGATTCCAGAATATTTTGAGCAAAATCTACATCAACTAAAATCCCTCAGATAAATGGCATTTATTTGCAAGAACATAAAGTATGCAATTCTCCTGTATATTGTAAATCATCTCTAGATATTTTTATAATACGTAACGCAATTATTGTTTAGGGAATAATGATTAAAAAAAACTTTATGTGATCAGTACAGGCATATTTTTTCCTGTATATTTTTGACCTGAAATAGGTTGAATCTACAGATGTAACACCCAGAAATACAAAGGGCCAATTCCATTTGAAACAGCAGAAATTGATATAATAGTAGTAGAGACGTTAATATGTAATGACACATTTACATTATAGAACATTATACAGTCATTGAAATGTTTCAAAGATTATTTTAATATATGTGAAAATATTAAGAATGTATTATTAAGGAAAATCATTAATACAATATTGTGTTCTGCAGTGTTGATTATGTCCGAATGGTGCTATGTGTAACGTGTAAAGCTGGGGCCAGGCATTTAAATATTGGCATCACTGCTTTGTGGGGTTAGAATGGATTTTTGTTTTATTTTTTATGTTTCTGTGTTCTCTCAGATTTTCCATAATAAACATTTATTTCTTTTATAGTCCTGACATTAGCATTAGAAATACATTGGCAGTTAGGCTAGAGTTCACTGTAAATGTTTTTAGCAGCTGTAGATGTGTCAGATGGAGAACACCCAACAGTTCATAGGACGAGATTCAAATAGAGTAGTAATATCCCTCTCTCAGTGGTTTTCCTGCTACAGTGCTAGAGATACTATGCTTTATCAGCTTCATAGCTTATGTGTGGAACTCATTTTTGATGTGTGTGGAGAAGGATCGAAGAGTTGGACCCAATGATCATGATATATGCATTGTCTTTGTTGAGATGAGCTAACAAACAAACTAACGTCCTAGACAAGTAATGCCCTGAACTCTTTTGTCTGATAAAGAAGAGAGCAGATATCTGGATGGAGAAATCAGACTGGCAAGGAAAGGAGGAAAAAACCTCAGCAGACTTCTCCGGGCTGGGCCCACACGTGCTTTTGATTGTTTTAGCCACAGTGTAGCTGTGGTGTACACCATTGCTTCAGGATGCCACCTTCCTCCCAGTTCTGGTGGACTGCTCGTCGTGGAAGGCCGTGGAGGCAAGCTTGTCCCACTGGAGCCCCTCTTTTCCATTCTCCAGCTGGGCACAGAATCTCCCATTCCAAGACACTCCTGTCCAGGCCTGCATTCTTGTTTCTGCTCTTTAAAGGCAGCCACACCGCTCCTCCCTGCACCAGCACCCCTCGCCCAGCTCTGACTTATGCATTCCTTCCTGCAAAGGCTATATTTTCCTAGCCTCAAACCAGAACATGTGGGATAAGGACAATTTTCCATAATTTGTCTTGGAAAAGTCTTTTCCATATAAGAATTAAATCATATTTAGTTATCATTAGCAAAACGTTTCTTATGAGGAAAAAATGTATGAAATTAGGCTGTCCCAGCACATCTGCTTTGTATGGTCACCACACATGAGGCCAGCTCTCCTGAGGAAACCCAGGAGAACTGGCAAGGGCTTCCCCAGGACTCCCAGATCTTGTTCCTCCCACCTAAACTTGGCAATGTTCTTTCCTAGGCAGCTCCTTCTCCCAGGAGGACTCAGTGAATAATTACTTTGTGCCTCTGAACTCACAGGCCTGCAGCTTGCAGCCACTGCTAAACTAATCCCCAAAGGAGTTTCAGCGGTTTCACTTCCAAGCTTTTGAAAGACTTTATGTTTGATGAACATTTAAAAAATGAGATCTGTCCTCTCCTGTGTTTCAGTGGTAGTTGCATTTTTCAAAGGTCAGCTAAAGGCAGAAACGGTTTATCTCATACTAAAAATTACTTGTGGCAAATACCAAAATAACCAACTGTGCTAAGGGAGTGGAAAAGAGGGGAGAAGAAATGCGGGAAGCTTCCCAGGCCTCTCCCTGGGTAGGTAAAGTCCCCTCTTCAGCATAAGGTCAGTTCAACCCCTGAGGTCCCAGGCTGGAGTGTGAACTTTTTTTTTCACAAATTCCAGGAGAGTTCAACTACCTCATAGATGATGCCATGATACTCAGAATCTGAACCGGCATGGGAACTCAGGAACTTTTCTTTCAGGAAAATGTCTTAGAATGTTCTTTTCTTAATAGGTCCTTGTCTTGGTAACCTTTGCTATAAAATTTGCTAAAGTGGGTTCCCAGCCACATTGAGTGAGAGGAGCCCCCACCTCAGCCAGCCTCTTTGGCTTGTGGTGTTTTTAATGGATCAGTAAAGCACAAAACTGTCACCACCGACTCCACTCGGGCTGGCTGGTGGTGGGTGCCTATCGCTGTGCCCTGGGCCGAGGCTGTGAAAGGCCCTCTTGCTCCCAGCAAGAGCAGCAGAAGGCAAGCTCAGCTCAGGAAGAGCTCAGATCCACCCCTAGGGACCAGACTTCTCTCTGCTTCTTGAGAATAGTGGTGCCACCTTTCTCTCTGCAAAGGAGAATGTTGATATCTTACAAAGGACTGAAAAGTTTTCATTTAAACATTAAATATACTGTTTCATAAAATGGAAAGCCAAAAGGAAGTCCAGTTTTAAAAATCTATTAAGATTGAATGGCTTTGAAGTGTATTAATGGCTCACCATTAAGAAAAAGAGGGAATGAGAATAGTTTAGTTCTAGTCTCCTCCCTCATTTTGTATGGAGATTCAGCCAAACTTGATTCTTTCTCCTTAATCATCTTCAAGAGTGGCAGAAGATTTCCATATAGGATTTTAGTGCAAGTAGGACTGCTAGGGAATGTGAGGCCTTGAGAATAGATTTACCAGAAAGAAAATGAAAACAATAAACAAAAACAAACAAGACAACAGTTTCTTAGACATTCCATAGAAATTTAGCATGCTTACTTTTCCAAGAAGGACTCCATGAGATCATAGACCCCCTCACTTGCAGCATAATCACCCAGGAAGACTTGAAGCAGTAAGAGAGAAGCTACAATCATCCAGTCATTTTACATATAAAAGGAATAATCTTATTCAATGATTAACAGAAGACAACTCAAAATGAGCAGTTTGAAAACTGCTCTTCTTCATATCCTCCTCTTTTTCTCTGCCTCCTCCTTCTTCATTGCAATGCCAGGGCTCAAAACCAGGGTCCACTTCATTTCATTCTTATGAGAAAGGTATAGCATTGCCTGTTACTCAGTTTCCGTACTGATGAATGGACAGATGAAATGACTGAGTCACAGTTACAAATATAAAAGTGGTAAAGCTGGTGTTTGTAGTTTTCAATCTTGCTGCCGGATACTTGCACTTCACCACTGTATACACACACAGCCTTGGGCTAACAGCAGTTTTTCTTCAATGGTTTCACTCTGCTACTCAAGAAAAATCCCAGTAAAGAATTGGAATAAGCACTTGCTGAGCATATATTGTGTGTCAGTTATTGAACCCCTTCTTCCAACACCTTGAAGTGTAGTTTTTCTTAGCCCTGTTTCACAAATGAGACAAATTCAGAGAGGTGAAGTAGTTTCCATGAAGACTACACAGCTACACAGACAAAAAAGAGAATAGACATGTACCATAATTCCTAAAGACAAATATCAAAGACCATAATCCTAAATGTTGACCTCCCAAAAGATCCAAATCCCTAAAGTCTAAAATCCCTAAAGGTCAGAATGCCTATAGACCCAAATACCCAAAACCACAATCCTGAAAGTTTAAAATCTCAAAAACTAAAACACTGAGAAGGTACAATTCCTACTCAAAAAGTAGGCTGTGTAAAAGCGGTGGAAAGAAGAATTCTGGGAAGTGATAAGTACACTTTTAATTAAATATAGGATAGTTACCGAATTATTCAATGATGTACTATTGTACTTGTTCCCCTCCGCACTTAGCATCATGTTTGTCTTTTAAAATAATAAAGCTATCTGTTAGAGAATACAAAAAGAATTCGACAAGCTTGGAGATTTATAAAGGAGACTGTTGTTGACAGAGAGGTTCCTCCAGGGCAACAAAACACATATGGTGAACTGTTCTTGGCTAGGGGTTCAACTGTCCAAGAAAATACACTTCCAGTATTACCACTAAATCTAACATGGAGAAACCAGCCATGGCTAATGTCTGACACTTTCAAAACTGTCCTTACTTAAAAAAACAAAATTCCCCTATTGGACCTAGCATTTCTAGAAGTTATCTTCTCATTTACGTAGTCTGAAAAAAGTGAAACACTTTGTACATGTTTATTTGAAAATCTGGTGAACTTTGTGAAAGAAAATTAATTTCAATTGAATCCCTAGATCATAGCAAATTTAGGATGAGATGTGATCGATGTTTCTAAAATGAATTTCAAGCTATTGCCAGTAAAGCTTATTCCAATTGGAACAATGCATTTGGTGGAAGATTCTGATGAGTGAATTGACCATGGTGTAAGGAGCAAAGGAAACTTCAGTTTAAAACCGTGCAATGTGTCTAGATTGTCATTCTCATCAGCAGAGGTTTCCAGAACTTTCAATGAATCAAAATTGTATTTGAAGAAATCAGTGAAGTTGCTGACTGGCTTGAAAATAACTATGTACACGGTAGGATCAGAAGCCAACTGGGCCAACTGTGCTTCTGAGCACACCTGCATTGTTCCTCAGACTTGTGTCAGCACAGAATGAATACGAAGTGTGTTAAGGACCAGCAGTTGTACACATTTGAATAATTTGGAAACTACCCCATGTATACCTGGAAACTCACTAATCCCTTCCCCAGAATTTGGCTTTCTAGTCTTCTTAGATAGCCCATGTTGGTTTGTTTTGTTTGTTTTTCCAGTGGAATTGCTGTTTTGAGATTTTGTCTTGTGGAAGTTTAACATTCAGGATTTTAATACTCATAATTGTTGTAGCCAACATTTTGATCTTTAGGGATTATAATCTTCTGAGATTTCAACATTCAGTCTTGTGATATTTAGGATAATGCCTTCCTGAATTATGATCAGCATCCCAGGTGAACATGTGTCTGTTTGGTCTCAATTTTATATTCTTCCTACTATTCTATATGAAGAATACCAATGAATATCTAATATCTGAATTGGATTTGTGTTCATATTTTTAGTTTTAAAATTTATTTTATTAAATGTCCCATGAGATGTTCATTGGATAAAACAGTAATGATCAGTTAATACTGCCTACTATTTTGAACTGAGACTTTAAACATCTTAGCTTTGAAAATAGAAAAAAAAATAGCGGAATAAGAAAACAAAATAACATTTTTAAAAATACATGGTTGAGTCATATAAGTGTCAGAGACACAGATACAATTGTGCCCAGCTAACTTGAAGTACTACCAAGAGAGATTTCAGAAATAGAGACCAGTGACTGCTATTTCCAATCAGCCATATTGGGGAGGGCTTCTTGATTGGCCGGTTATGAGCAAAAACTGAATTACAGACTTTGGCCTTCTCTACAGGACCCTGTTATGCCAAAGCTCAGCTCATTTATCCCTCAGATCTCCCTGCTCAATGCAATCACTCAGATAAACAGATGGCCTGACCAGGGTGGTATTTCATAGCAACATGTGTTTGTTTTAATGACATAGCCATAAGCTTTTCACTCTGGGTCTAAAATCAAGTTGTGACTCTTAAATATTATGTTGGGCTATGCAGGAGAGAACACTCAAACATCAAATTTACTACGACTTTGTTAGTAAGTGCTACATCATTTTTATACAGTATTCGCTTATTAGGAAAATGTAAAACATGTATAAGTTTTGGATGGGTACGTGGTGGGGGGCATTACATATCTATAAAAGTTTAACCCCCTGATTCTGATTTACCACTAATAATATTAATCCATGGATTTTTAATTTTTTCACAGGAAAACTATACTTCACTCTTATACTGTGACTAAAATTTTACAATCCAACAAAATGATAGGCCAACATTTTGGGATTCCCTACAATTATCAATTATTATTCTACTTTTAACAAGTGAGGAGATATGGATGGATGCATTCTGCCCCAGCTATCTGACAGTATGTCTATGAATCTTAATGGTATTCTTCTCAGTAGATCCAAAGATAATGTAGATGGAATGAACATCAATAGTTGTTAATGGCTTTTATCTTGATGTCCCCTAGAGCTTCATGCAGTTGTAGGTAAGGATTTTCAGAGGTGGCTAAATCTAAAGTGAGATGCTGGGATAAAGTATGTATGATCACTAAATTAGTCCACAGATTACATTAGTTCTGGGTGTGCTGTGGATACAGGGAAGGTTCACCCAAAAGGCAAGTAGCATAAAGGGATAAAAGACAGAGGCAGTTCCTGCTACTTGCTGCCTTGCTGTGTCCTGCCTACTTGCCATGGGCTATGTCTCCTCTGTGATGCTTGTCTGCCAAGCCACGCTGCCTTGGAGCCAGCTGACAATCGACTGAAACCTCTAAAAACTGAGTTAAAAAAACCTTTCCTCCTTTAACTTTGGGTGTTGGGTATTTTGTCTCATAAGTGAGAGGAAAATAACTAAGAAGATGGTGAAATAGGATGAATAAGAACAAAAACTGAGCCAGTCATGCAGTTCTATACAATTGCTTTCTACATTTTATACTTGCAGAAAGTAAGACTGATTTCTTGTCGACTCTCTTCTGTATGTTTATTCAACTGTTTCTTACACAAATGAAAGGAAGGGCCATATTTTAATGGCACGGTGGTAGATGTTATGCATATAATTTTCTTTATGATTACTTTGTAATGCTTTTTTAGTAAATATTTTACAATGAGATAATTGTAGATTTGCATGCAATTGGAAGAAACAATGCATAGAATTCCCTATATGCTCTTTCTCCATTTCCTCTGATGGTAACATCTTGGAAACAATGGCAATATGTCACAAACATGTCATGACCTTGACATGATTCATGAAATTCCTTCAAGAATTGTGTCAAAATAAGCTTTTTAGTTGCATTTATTTGTTTGTAAACATATTTGTTTCTTAGCTTTATCAACTTTATCACATTTATCACATGCAATTTTATCACATTTATAGATCCATGCAATTAACAAGGTCAAGTGAAAAGCGTCTCCTAAGGATCCTTCATGTTATCCTTCCACAGCCATAGCCACTTCCCTCCCTCTCTCTATGCCCCAGCCTCTGATAACCACTCATCTGCTCTCCATCCCTGTAGTTTCATTATTTTGAGAGTGCTATAAAAATGGAATAATTTTTATAGCATGTAATCTATAAAAATGTGGAATGTAACATGTAATCTTTGGAGCTTGGTTTTTAAAAATTCAGCATAATTCCTTTGAACTCTAACCATATTATGTCCCATAGTACTGCAGTGCTACAGTAGATTTAATCATTCTCCCCATGAAGGGTAAAAGGTATTCAACCTATGGCTGATGCCCCGATTCAGGCTACTATGAATAAGGCTGCTTTCTTAGTCACTTTTCTCTCATCGCTGAGGCAAAATACTTGACCCATAAAACTAAGGAAGGAAAGGGGTTTTTTTTTAGCTCAGTCTATAGAGGTTTTAGTCCATAATTAGCTGGCTCCAAAGCATAGTGTCATGGCAGAGGGGCAACTGCTCATGGCAGCAGAAGATACAAAAGCAACAAGAGTAAAAAGAGGGAAAACAAACCTCTTCTCTGTCCCTCATACTGCATGCAGGCTACCTGCCCTAGGATAGGCATAGCAACCACACCCCCAACCCCAGCCCTAGACAATGAACCAATCATAAACTCTAGATTCAGCCACCTCCTAAAAGCCCACCCCATGACCAGATGAGGGCGTGGGGACATCCAGACACAAACTGTAATAGTAGCCATAGGTGTTTTGGGCAACATAAGCTTTCCCTTCTCAAGGATAAACACCCAAAAATATAGTTGCTGGATTTTATGGTAAGTGCACATTTCCTTGTGTAAATCACTTCCATATTCCTTCCCAGATTGGCTGCACCATTCTATATTCCTACCATAAATATGTTACATTGTTTTTAGGATACAATATAAAATTGCACATATTTTTGATAACATAGCTCAATTCAAGTCCTCAGCAGGGAAGGGTCTACTCCTTCCTGACCATTTTTATCTGCTTACCTCTCTCTTTGGTTTATATCTCATAGCCATTCATTCACATCAATGCTCTTTCAATATTTAAATATTTCTTATTTTAAATCTCCTTTCTACTAAATTACAAAATCTGAGTCATAGGATTTTTTTGGTATGGTACTCAAAGGGTAGTACAATAATTAGTAATCAGCATATAGTTTGTGAACTGTTAAAGTTGAATAGGTAAAAAGTTATACAAATCAATTAAATGCGATGTCATTTTTCAAAAAATTGTCAAGAGTCTCTTTGTAAGTAATGCTATACTATTGAGTAATACCTAGAGCCATTGTTATTAAGCATTGTACTATGGACATGACAAATTAAATGTACAATTATAATATTTTCATTCAAATAACATTACTTGATGCTTTCTCTAGGAAGATGTTAAAACATTAGAGAAATTCCAAGATATTGTAGCAAATTTTTAATTAGACTTGCTGAATTAAATTACCACCTTATATTACCATTTCTCACATATTTCTTCTGTAGTCATACTGGGATTATTTGACATGAGAGTAATATTCTGTTGGTAAATATTTAACAACCAGATTTATAGCCTTTGCCAATTTCCATACTTTAAATACTGCAACCACCTCCAATTTCAGGTTACTGTTCAGAGAACACTGAATCCCACTTGAGAAGAGATGATGCCCTCAGGCTTTGGTGAGCCAGCAGGATCAGTCTGCAGCACCCTAGAGCTAGCAACATAATAAACTCAACCAGTGACGCTTGACATATCGCAGTAGTTGAGGCGTGCTTGGCAGGCTTGAGGCCTTGACTCCCAGCCCCATGACCAAAACAAACAAAACTTAACTGGTAGAAAATGTTTCACTGAAGCAAAATTCACATGAGTCACCTGTACATGTATGCTGTGTTCTTCAGTGATTTCAATCTCCACAATTTGTGTTCTCACCAATAACCTCTAATGGCTGCTGCTTTCCCTGAAGTGGCCTGGTTTCTCCCAGTGTGTGTCTATTCATTCTTCTCACCTGTGCTCAAAGATCTCTTTCTACCCACTGTCTTCTACCACCCATTAAACGCAGGAACATAGCCAGTGGTGATGAATCCAGGGCACTTATGCTGAAGCTCACTGTTTGTATCACTGAAAGCTCTAAAAGTTTTGCCATCGCTGCCATATGCTGTGTGCCATAATTAGAGTCTTTTCTTTCAGATCAATTATCAATCAATCTATCATCTATCTATATAAATAACTACATCTATCATTCATAACCCTTCTAGACTAGAAACTATACAAGGTAAGAACTGTCTATGTCATTTATATGGAGCCCTAGTCAGTTAGGTTATCACAAGATAATAGGGGATACTGCCTTCCCAGACATACCCACATCCTAGGAAGTTAGACTCACCTCAGCCAAACCTTCCAGACCATTTCCAGTGGCAAGAAACAGAGAGTCGAGGAGAAAAAGCTTTCTTTCATTAGCATTTACCAACTTGTTTCTCTCTCTCTGTTGTTTTCTCTGTCCTTACAGAAAGTCACCTATGTTCAACTTATTCTTCCAGCCCTAATTACCTCTCTCTCAATGTGGTCTTTATTTTACAATCAACTTATTCTTGTTTTATCATAAGAGAAGTAAAGGGACATCTAGAAGCTTTTGTTTTTGAGTTTGTTTTTGCCAACACAAACTGCAAAACAAAGAAGATTCTCTGACTTCAGAAAAAAGGCTTCTTCTGACTTTTTTCACTAGAATATAGGCTCTCTGCATGTGTGTATGCATGCCTCCGTGTGTGCGTGCATGCATGTGTGTGTGTGTGCGTCTGTGAGGAATACTGAGTGCTCTGTCTTCTGAGATCTAGAACAGTACTTGCCACACAGTTAACTGCCAACAGACAGACACACGTGAAATCAGTGAGAGTTTTATCTGAATCACATGAATAAATAAGGAGAGTGTGCAGTGAATTCTGCAAAAACATTCTGAAGGCCAGAATCATTTTACATAACTACTTAAAAAATAAAACAATCTCAATAAAAATAATGCTACAAAAAATTAGCAGCCAAATAAATCGTAAATAGAAATCACCCAATTCAGCGGAAGTCAATATACAATGAGATTGATCTGGGCTCTTTCCTAGACACTGTTCAGACAGCATGCTGAAAGCATCAATTTTCTGAATTACCAGTTAATAAATTCTTCTTCATCTTGAATAGTAATATTTTAGATTTATGTGGCACTTTGTGGAGTACAAAGCTATTTCTTTACGTTGTTGCAATTACTATACAAACAAAATAGAATTCTTTCTATGCTTGAAGACAGGCCAAAAGCTATTGAACACAAAGAAAATAAAGCTACTGTATCAGAGTATACAACTGCATTTATTCCTCCTTTTAGAAGAAGCATCAGAAACAATTAGTAGCAGAGAAAATAAACTAAGTTTAAGGGAGATACAGACCATACAGCTAAAAATTTATTATTCCCAGCTCCCTAGCAACTTAATGTGAGTAAGTGACCCATTTTGTTCAATGGTTTTTAGGTGCTGGTTCAGCTGACACCTTTAAAGGGAAGATATATCAATATATCCACAGTGCTATCTTCTCCAGCATCTTGCTGCCTGCAATACCTATGTAATGAATGGAGCTCTAGCAATCATTTCAGACCAGAAGGAAAAGGGTCTTTACCAACATATTGATTAATAAATGAATAGACATGATTGTCTTTATTATTTTCGTGTCCACTTACTAATGTTATGGGGCTTCTATAGAATTATTTGGATGTTCCTATTCATAATTCCTGGGAGATTTACAGAGTATGTCTTTACTACAGCAAAAGGAACCCACGTGCAAGAACTTATATTACAAATAAACAGCTGATAAGGCTACATAAACATTAAATCTGTGCCCATCTTCAAGAATTTCAGTAAGGTATGTTGGGGAAAGAAAGCAGAAGACCTAAGGACAGATAGAGAATGATTGAATGCAGAAGAGAAGGGAAGATTCATCTCAGGAATGGCAGAGCCCAGCTCTAACATTAGGTGAATTCAGGTCTTAGGAGCCCAGGGGTGGGAATGAAGTTTTGCACTTCGAGCATAGAAGCTTTATCCTTAGACTTCCTTGGTGTATCATTCAGTTACTGGTAATTCCTACAATTTCATTAGTAATTTTGCTTAAAAATTCATTTTTATGAAAGCTGCCTGTCATTACTGCATATTGCTTTATGGTTTAAAGTATACTAAAATTTTTGAGAACACATACAAATACAATGTATGGCTATGCACTAGACTTCCAAAAATATCCTCAGTTCAAAAACTTTAAAAATTCCTTAATAAATTGTTCAGACAAAGGAATATTACTGCAGTATCAAAAAGAACATGAGTCACTTTGAACAAAGAATAGTGGATTTTTCCTACTTTACCAGTCTGAAAGATAAGCTCAGTAAAGTAAATAAAATTCCTTGAGATATTATGGACACACAGTCTTACTGAGTCCCAGATGGACTCCTTGCTTGTAGAAAAGATGGAATTTCTGTGTGTGTTTAATGATGGTACTTTGTGTTGAAGCAAATGCTGAGATTTCAGGAAAGAAATTGGTGCTAGGAATATTTACTATAGTGCTGGCACATAGACCAAGAGCTATTAGACTTTAATGCGTTTTTCCCTAAACTTTTTATAGCCTTTCATTTTTAATCGCTGCCAATCTGCTGATTTTATTTTAAATAGATACTTCAAGACTGTGCTTTGTCAAAACAGACAGATGTATCATTAAATCCCTCCCAAATTACATATTAGGCAATGTCTTTGTTTCATGAGCTACTGAGGTATTTGAATTTTTTATAATCTGGAGTGAAAAAAGGAGGCCAGAGAGCAGATTTTCAGAGCAAAATGCTCTATAATTTCTAATTGATTGTTCTGATTGCAGATGGCTTTGTGAAATGTATATTGGCTGAAGTGAGGGTAGTCTTTGTCCCTTGTTTTCATTCCTGGGAGTCACTGTGGCACCGTTTTGTAGGGAAACACTGTGGCATGATTTTGTTAGAGAGGCGACACTGGGAATCTCTACAGTTGCTTTTCTTATCATTTCTTTACAGATGCAAAGGGAAAATTCATGGGGTAATTATTAAGTATTTCTTTTCAAGTGGGTAATGTAGGGGCTTCCAATTACTGCTGCAACAAATTACTAACCACTTTCTGATTTGCTATAACACAAATTTGGTATTTTATAGTTTTCAAGGTCAGAAACCTGAAATGAGTCTTACTGGACTAAAATTAAAATGTTGGCAAGGCTGTATTTATTTTGGAAGCTGTAAGGGTAGTTCCCTTCCTTTGTCTTTTGCAGCTCTTAAAGTCTGCATAATGCCTTGGCTTGTAGCCTTGTCTCTGCCTTCCAGGCCAGCAGTGTGACCTGTCTAAGCCTTCTCTCCTCTGACCTCCTTACCTCCATGTTTCACATGTAAGAACTCTCCCAGAAAATGACAGGTACTCTCTGCACCTCAAGAACCTCAACTTCTTCACATCTCTGAATTCCCTTTTGTAACAGAAGCTTCCAGAGATGGGTACATGGACATCTTCAGGGATGAATTCTTTTGCAGTTCATTGATTATCAAGTAATTCTTATGTATAAGGCCCTTTCTTAAAATTGAAATCCTATGCTAGATTTCTGTTCAGTCCAGACAACTCTGTCTAGAAAGTGGTCTTAAAAATAGCCTCATGTGTCATTTGGTTACATGAATAGAGCTGGAGATTATCTTGGGAAGTGAAATCTATCTGTCTTCCACTAAGAAGCTGCCCTTACGATCCCCCGGCCAATTCACTGTGACATGCAAGCAGTCGACATGCAGTCATTGTGACCTGCAGAGCAGAGAAGTCATGTGTTCTTTTTATCCCATAAAGAAAAGACTCTAATCTCAGAATTGGAAAATAAAATACTCAAAAATGACAATCTAGTATAGCAGAATTTGTGGTCATGTTTATATTACAGGTTCACCTGGGCTAAAAATTGAGGTTTAAATATTATGTTAAAAAGATGATTTCAGAAAAGGTATTTCTGGGTGAAAAATGTGAGATCTGGTGCTGGAGCCCTTTGCAACCCAGTGATGGAGAAATTTCTGTCACCTGGATCCCTTGCCTGGCAGTGTGAGTGGGGTGGCTTACAAGGTCACATCAAATGAGTGCTTTGCAGACAAAGTCTAGCGACTGAGAGGAATCCATTGGTTTCAATGACAGAAGAAAAAGCAAATCCCGTGTTTTTTGTAGAGCCTGTCATTGGCGGGGTCTGTACACTGGCAAATCTCACTAGATCCTGAATGCATCCCCTTTAGTTTTTAAATTGTCCCTTTCCTTGAGGTTAAATGTCCTTTCTGCTCCTTTACTGCCTCCAGGGTGCCTTGGCTACTTGAAGTTGGTCATGTGTTGGCCATTTTGGTTTTCACTGAGTGGAGCAAAAACCTATTGAGTTCTTGGAGCTCCTCAGTCAATTCCTGAGAGCAAGTCCCTGCTGGCTACACTATAAAATTCTCTCTTTATCCCCCAGGAGGAGAGACATTTTTGCATTCCCTCAAAGTTCTTCAGCCCTTTAAAATCGGAAGAGAACCAGCACAGTCCTTCCCACACATTTCCATCATCAGAGGCACTTTGACGCCTCACTGGGAACAGACTCTAGCATTATGTCCACAGGGAGATTCTCCACATTTAAGGCAGATTTGTCTCTGCTTTTCCTATTCTCTTATTAAGAAAAGAAATTCAACTTATTTCATTGCTTCTTTGTCACCTTGTAAAGCAATGACAATTGTTATTCAAATCTTTTTAAGTTAATTTATCTGCTTATTCATTTATTGAGAATTCACTGTGGTGCTTAGAACAGAAGAATGAGGAGTGTGAATACAGAGGAAGTAGAGAACATAGGTTCTGGGTGTAATTGTAGCCCTGGGTTTGTCAGGATGCCGTCAATATAATGTAACCTTGAGCAAGTCCCGACCTCTCTCTGGACTGCTTCATTTGCTGTGAAGGAGGGTGGCACTGGCTGGATTAATAAAAGTGTAAGTCCAGGGGTGCTACACTCCATGCCTGCATTTAGATCAGCAGTGTGGAAAATCACAGGAGCATTTAGAGGAAAAGAATCCTTCTAAATGGGAAATACTATAAGGGGAACAGCACTGCTTCTCTCAAGTAAATTGCCCCTTCTTTTTAGTATGATGCTGAGAATAAGAGACAGAGATTCAGATATGTTTAGTGCAAACAAATAAAATGCTTCCTTGTCATAAATACAGGGTGATAGAAACTTCTAGAAAATTAACCATTTTTTAAAAAATTATAAAAATATCCCATCTCATTGTAAAAAAAAATTTATAAAGAATGAAAAGTTGAGGGACAGTATAAAATTTAGCACTAATCTCTACAATTTAGAACTATTCATGTTGACATTTTAGTGTAATTCCTTGTAGTCTTATAGTTCCTACTAAAGTTGAGAATACTTTCCATATAATGCTTTGTTCTATGAAATGCCATGTTATCAATAATTATAAAATACTGTGTCCTTATTGTTATAATTTTGGAATCTAAAAATGTTAAAGAAAATAAGAATCAAAGCCTTTACCTTCATTCTAAGATAGCGGTGAGGTTTGTCTCTCATCTGGTGCTCCATTCTGTATTTTTCTCAAAGATCTCATTTGAGACTAGGTGCTGTGTGACAGGCAGCGCTGTTTCTTCAGAGATGCGTGACATTTTCTTTTAGAAGCACAGGGAAAACAGCATGTGGTCCCTGGCCTGTGGCCACGTCTCTGGGCTGGTGCACTGATTAACCTGGCATCAATTACACTAACAGCTATTTAAGGAGGGAGGGCATGCCACCTGGAAATTAAGCCATTGACACTAAATTAAGGCCATCATGAAGCAGCCAAGAAACCATTTAGACACAAATACTTTTCTTCTCTTTTTTTCTTTTTATTTCTTTCCTCTTCTCTGCTTTTTTAAAACTAAGTTTATTGGTATATGTTAGATAAACATAATGATCACATTCATCATAGGGAATTTGTATCTGTACATGATATATCTCTATTCCTTTTTTTCCCATTCCCCTTCTTCCCCTCCCTTCAGCCTGTCTTCCCTTTCTGTTTTACACTGAGATTTGGTGGCTGCGTCCAAGTTCAGCTGGGTTGGTCAGGAGGGTATCTGGACAGCGGGTCGCAAAGTCCGCTTCTCCTTCTAGGGTGAGTTTGTCCTCCTTGTCTGAAGGCAGAGGTACCTGGCCATGTGTCGGAGCTCACAGGGACTCCATTACTCAGAGCAGAAACATGCTTATGGTGCACATTATGTGTAATCCTTATTAAATTGTGTATGTGTGCACACGTGCACTCCTGTACAGGTGGCATAAGGAATATTTAGATATTTTAAGTATTTAACCTTGATATAGGAATACAGTAGGATAAATTTATAAAGAGATTTGAAGTCGGAATACATTTTCTTTTTGTAGTTAATATGTGTATTAAATTGGGAGGAAAAAGAAGAATCAAGATATATTATGTACAGATACAAATTCCCTATGAAGAATATGATCATTACATGAATCTAAAATATACCAATAAATTAATTTTTTAAAAAAGAACATGTGTATCAGTCTGACTCACTATGCTTATCTTATTTTCTTATAAAGAAGGCTTGAATGTATCAAACAATTTATAATCATCTATTTACTTATTTATTGAGATCCTACTATGTGTCACTCTACATGCCTGTCAAGAAAGACAAACAAAAGCAAATAAAAAATTGTTTGTTCCATGTTGTTAACTGCTTGGGTGAGACAACAAAGTATGGAAGGGAGATTTGTAGTGCCTATAGATGAGAACAGGTGTTAGTAGCAAGGGGCTGCAGAGTGGCTAATTTAATGTGGTTGGGAAAGTTACGACCACATATAAGCGCATCACGAATGGCCTACATATGACTGATCAGGAGGCCTGTGAATCAAGACTCACCGAATGTGAGGGAGACAGGCAGTCATTGGGTGGCAGAGTGATCCAGGCAAAGCAATCAGCACATTCCAAGGCCTTGAGTCAGAGACATACTTGATGTATTTAAGGAAAGGAAAGTAAGAAGGAGGGTGACATTAGATTGGGACCTTCAGGATTAGCTCCCTCTTTAATAAATAGGAAGGGAAAAGAGACCAGGAAAAGGAGTCTCCAGAGGAGCACTGAAGTTTGAGGAAGCAGGAACACAGAATTAACAGTAGTGTGGACAGTTATGAGCAGCCAGATTCTAAGTCATCTGGTCAACAGGTTCACCCTCAGGAATAGTGGCACAGAGGCTGAGAGGGAAGAGAGAATTACATCTCTGGAGAAGTGTAGCCTGGACGCTAGCCTCAGTCTTGTTCAAGCCACATGGATGTCCACGGAAGCAGTGCTATTTAGAGTGGCTCCCCACTGGCAGTGCAGGTGTCAACAGGGAGCTGGAAGGCTGTGACAGTCTGAGGCTCCACCGTAGACCCCTAGCATCTGCACTTCCTCAGGATGTCTGGGTGATTCTCAGGTGTATTAGTCTGGGAGGTAATGCTGTATCCTGTTGTAGTGAGAGTGAGATAAAGTGTGAGCTTCTGAATATTCCAGAAAAAGTCCTGCATTCCAGGAAACTCTTTAATCCAGGACAGCTGCCTTCTGTCATCCAAAGCATGGTTTGTGACACTGATCAATACCTTCCAGATGTCATCTCTCAGTTCTGGTGTGGTTTCCTACAGGGCATCCCTATCCACATTAGAGATGGAGTCATTCCTAGAGTAGGAATCTCACAGAGACAAGTGTAGAAAGTGATTTGAGATCTTTAGAGCTGGCAGCACATCATACAAATACTTCTTAAGAGTTGTAGCATCACTGGCATAACCCTGGCAGGTAGCACTCCCTCTGCCTATGAGTGGAGAGGGAGGTTTCCCTGAGAAGCTGATAGTTATGAGGGAGGCCCTGTGGGAACGCGATGAACTAGAAGAAGCCATCCATCTTGTGAGCTGAGTTTTAACACTTCAGAAATAATGAATGTGGCCAGTAGGATGCCATTGAATGACTAGAAGTTATAAAACCAAGTGCCAGAGAAGGGCCCATCCCTACTAAACAAGACTGCCAACAGCAAGCACACAAAAACCTGAAACCAGATGGATGGCCAGACCACTGTAGAACCAAAAATCTCCTCCCATTCCCAAGACGATACATCTAGCATCTGTTAGAGAGATGATGACCAAAACAGTTACAACTAATGAGGGCAGACTGTGGGCCTTTCTCTTGTGAGCCTCACAACAGCTTAAGAAAGTAACTTAGCTCATAGATGGGGAAATGAAATTGGTTCAAAACAGAAATTAAGTGAAAGAAGTAACTTGCACCTGTATTTTGGCATGGTTCTTTCAGACTCACACTGTGGTGAGCCCTGCTGTCTTCCTGCCTTCCTCTTTTGGTACCAGGACTCAAACCTAGGGCCTTGTGCATGCAAGGTAAGCACACTAGCAATGTGCTACATTCTCAGCCTCCAAACTCATGTTCCTAATATCACCTTAATCTGAATTTGTTTTTTCCTCTTCCCCATGCTCTGCAAAAACAACCTATACAGGATGCATTGTCCGGCAGAAGACCAACCTCACATCTGAGAGCCCAGTCAAGCACAATAAACCTGTGAAGCACTCTCAACTATGGAGACAAAGAGCGAGAAATATATTTCATGGAGCTAGCCCGTAATCCCAGCACTTTTCAAGGACGAGACAGGCTCACTAGTTTGAGCCTAACCTGGAAAACTTAGCAAGACTCTGTCTTAACTTTAATAAATATGTAAGACTGGAAATATATCTTAAAATGAAGGCCCTGGTTTCAATCCTCATCACCACAAAGAAAATAATTCTAATTATCTATGTTATTAGCATCATATGGACAACTCAGTGAGGACAGAAAATACTCTGCATGTTATAACATATGATAGTTTACATGTGCCATATTGTAGCATTTAACTATCTCCACAATAACTTTGTGGTATACATAAGATAGATAATATTCTTTTTACAGGTAATATTTTTCTTTTTACAGGTAAGGAATGGGTTCCAAAACGTAGAAGAAGACTTACCTAGAGTGGAACACCTAGATCAAGAAACCAACCTTGTACATCTGTTATTTCTGTGTTAGTCTTCCGAATTCTAGTTGTAAGATTGGTATTTTAAATTATTTTCATGTCTCACAGGGCTGGATGAATTTTTCTTTTTAACGATTGTTTTCACAAATGAGACTTAAGATAGGAAGTGTATTGTGGATAAGGCTTAACTGAACGGAAGAGCACATAGAAGCTCCAAAACTTCGGTCTGTGTTCCAGCTGAGAATGTTTCTAGATGGGTGTGGTGGCGGCACCGCGCTGGAGTTCTAGACTCAGGAGGCTGAGCCTGGCGGTTTCCTTGGACCCAGGAATTACAGGCCAGCTTGGGCAATCAACGAGACCCGAATCAAAAGAAGTTTCCACAGAAAAACTGGAATTTGTAATTCTTTCTATTAGTTCTAGTTAAGCTCAGTTAACAAAACTCAGCTGATTTTTTCTCCTATATCCCATTTGTTTGTAGGACACCCTCACAGGAACCCTGGATGGTATAAATTATCTTCCTGCTTTTATTTCTTCTTTTTCTCTTCTTTTCTCCTTTTCCTGCCCCCTCCCCTCCACCTTTGTCTTCATCGTTTCTTTGCATTATCTGTTGGCTTTCGACTATTTTTTCATAAAGGTTGTTTGGAGTCACTGAGGTTGGACAAGTCTAGGAGTAATATTGTGAAAAACATTTAACTAGTTATGAGGAGCTCTGTGCGTGGAAGAGCACTTCTTTGTCTTGCTATCTTCCTCATCACAGAGGAATGTGCAGTGTGCTAGAGCAGCTTTGCTGGCACTGTGATGCCAGAGCTTCTTCTAGTGAGACACTTTGATATCAAGTGGCCATTGTTTCCAGGAAAGGCATCTCAGCCATATGATATGCATCTCTCTCAGTGCTACATCATTACAATTATAATTATTATTGGCCTCTTATCTCCCCTTAAATTCAGCATTATTTTGGAAGAACTCAGCCTTTACTTTGCAACTTCTTGACAACCTGAAGCAGAGAGTAGGGAAATAACTCTAAGTGGAAGACAGGGCTAGGAAATAAAACAGTCTCACAAGTCACACCCTCAAGATTCACCTCCTCCAGCCAGCACCTGTCACCTCACAGCACATTCAGTGATGAAGTCAACAGTGGATGAATCCACTGATGAGTTTATACCCCACGACCCAAACACTTTCCAAAAGCCCCACCTATAAACAAATAGATCTTTGGGGGACATTTTTCAAAGCATGGTGCCCTACGGCTTTTGAAGGTAGAACCGTATCTATGTTTTCTCAAGCTCTTTCTCTCTCTTTTTTTTAGATTTTTATGTTAAAGACAAAACAAAAAAAGGATAAAAATGAAACAGAATTTTAAAAAACAGTAGGAAATCAACACTAATTAACATATTGGGTATTGTTATCTTAAAAGTAGTGTTCATCTCAGTATTTGACACCGGCAAAAGATTCTTCTTTCATGTACCCCCATGGTTATACAATTTCTTTCCGGTCCCTGCTCAAGTGTTACCTTATCACTGAGACCTTTTCTAACTATTACTCGTTAAAGAACCCCTATCCACAGTGCACTGACTATTTTTTAAAAATCCATAGCACTCATCCTTTTCTGATGTATTATGTTTACTAATTGATAACCTTTACTTTCTTGGTATAGTGTATGCTGCTTATATTAATAAAAGTGTGCTAGCACTAGGAAGTATCCAATCAATATTCTTCATATAAATAAATGTTCATGGATTGCTCATGGATATTGAGGCACAGACTGTGATTCACAACCCAGATTAGGATGTGGCTTGATTGTACTTAATTTGAGTCAAGGACGAAGATATCCTAATATTTGCAAACATTTTAAAATTAGAAACATTTATGATGTCTTACCAGTGTTTGGTCAGTATTTGAAGCAGCAGAAAGTTTCAGAAAGTGAATAATAGTGTAGCACCACTGGAGTCTTACGCTAGGTGACTTGTAGAATAAAAGTATACAAGGCTGCTTTTAGGAAGCTATAACCTGGAAGGACATGTTTATAGGGAGCTATCATCATCTGACTTTACACAGAGAAGTAGGTGACTCTCAGGAGGATATCTAAAATCCTCCAGTAAAACTCCTTCCTGCCATCTGCCACCTGCTGATACCCACATGCTACCTAACACTGCCACTCAGGGAAGGAGAGCTCTTCTATTTGGAAAATCTCAAATAAGTGTCTCTCTTCAATTGAATCGGCTGAGCCCCACTGGCATGAGAGTGAGTCTTAGGCACAATGGTTTCTGAGCTTCTAGAATCTACAACAAAGGGATGAATAAGTTGGTTCTGATTTTCAGTAAACAATCTCCAGCACAGATTGTTCGTTCACTGATTGGAGAAGTCTTGTCATTTTAGGACAGGTGTCATCTATTTCTGTCAATTGTCAGTAATCTGACATATCACAATGACAATTTTAAAATCTCAACCTGGGGACATATAGAAGTCCTGCCTAATACCATTTGATCCACTCTACATTCACTGTGTAGCAATATTTTGGACTGATGAATTCTCATATCCTCAAATAGGAAAGTATATCTGTATTGTCTTCCATGGAAAATCTAAGCATATTTCCCTTCAACCCCTCAACACAGCCCTTTCCCTCGCAAGTGCACTCCTCACATCTGACAAGTACTCTGGAAATAAACCTTCTTTCAAGGTGAGGCTGGAGCTATGGGTAGTGGCTCTATGTTTTGGGGTCAGCTTTCCAAGGACAGTCTAGACAGTCTGACATGGGTAGACAAGAAGGGGTAATGCACCATGAGCGTGTCTCCACAGTGCCCCAGAATGGGCAAAGTAAATATTACCCTGACTTTCTATTAGAGAGGAAATGAGACAGCAGGTTTGGCAGTGATGGCATGCATAGTCACCCTCAGGCTCCCTGTCTCTCCCTGTGAGGCAACAGCAAGCAGCCCTGCCAAGAATAGAGATCAGGAAGGTGCCTCCCACTTCATTCTGCTCACACTGCTTTGTTATACTGGTCTTGTCTACTTTGGAACACATCACTGCAAATGCATGTTCAAAAATAAAACTAGTGTCATCTATGAATTGCTAATGGCCATTTTCCATTCCTTACTATGTCACTGAAAAAGTCCTCCAGACAGTTACCTTCACATATTTGGCTAGAGGTTGTGAGCCAGTCCAACAAAAGGAAATATGAACTTCCGGGTAAAAGCAGTACTAAGGTAATACCACTGTAATTAGCCTAGAGTGGCCCAGCAGCAGTCGGCAGTACCAGTGCATCAAACTTCTCTTCCAAAAAACAGAGCAACAGACTTCTGCCCTCTCGTAGTGAACCTACTGATCTTTTCTTATTTGAGATCAAAGCCATGGACTTGAATTTTATGTACAATGTCAGATTTTTCTCTCAGTACAGAGGCTGTAATGATAACTCTTTGTATACATATCTTGACTCTGAATTTGTTTCTGCATAACTTTATCCAATGCAAGGAAAATAAATGTCAGAGAGGCTTGTGACACTGTTATGTTTCTGTACTGGTGATTTATACAATCCAAGGGCTTCACTGAAAAATACCCCTTCTAGAGATATTGTTTGTTAACTCAGGAATGCTTAATTAGTTTCTCTGCTTCCTTTTATAGAAATCACTCATTTTATGTTTTGTGCTATGTTCTGTCCCTATCTATTTTTGGGGGACTCATCCTTCTATACCACAGGCCCCCAAACCCCAGATCACAGACTGGGCCATTCCACAGCCTGGGAGGAACCTGACGGCCTAGCAGAGGGTGAGAAGCAGGCAGCAAAGCTTTATCTGTATTTACAGCCACTTCTCATCACTCACATTCCTGCCGGAGCTCCACTCCTGTCAGATCAGCAGCGGCATTGGATTCTCACAGGAGTGTGAAATCTGCTGAGAACCCCACTTACAAGGGGTCTAGCTTGCACATTCCCTATATGAATCTAATGCCTGATGAGCTGAGGATTCTGGTGCTAGGAATGGCTGCAAATACAAATCAGCAGAAAGATTCTCCCCTGACATGACCAGATTAAATTTGTTGAACAGATTTAATACGAAAAAACCATCCCCCAATGCTGCTTTATGGAAAAATCGTCTTCTATGAAACTAGCTCCTGATGCCCAACAGTGATAGAGACCATTGTTCTAAATCATCATCAGCCTCGTTAAATCTTCTAACCCACTCCACAGATGCCTTCTCTATGCTTCCGAATATGAACAAGACACCTACCTTAGCATGTGCTGCTGTTATTCTGCTTAGTCCTCTCCATTATGTGATCTGTCTTTATACTGCATTCCCGGTGTCCTTTGGCTATGCTTCATTCCTCAAAACCTACACCTTATATTTGCTACTTTCCTGAAGTGTCACCATCATTCATTGTTAACATCCTAGCAATTGCTTTGTTTTCAAGTTCAAGTGAATTTTCTCCATTTCCTTCTGAAGTGTTTCCCAAAGTCACCTATCCCAATGCTTAGTGTAACTACAGGAACAAACCATCAGGACAGCTCTTCTTTGCATTTTTGTCACCGTTTTTCTGTGTTCAGGAAGCAAACTATGACATAGTTTTCTTTTGGAAATCGCAGAACAATAGAAGTTAAGTGGAAATATGTAAAGTAGGTAAAGCTGACACACTGTCACTTATTCCTGCATTCTATTGATCAAAGAAGCAACATGGATAAACCCAAAGTTTAGGAGCAAACAACTACATCCAACACCAGTGAGACCATGATAATGGTGTGATGTAGAGAGTGGTGGGGAATGGAAACTATTCATCCATCTGCCATAACCGAAACTTCTCCTATTTTGGTTTTTGTGACTTTAGTTTCTTCAAAGTCTCTTTCTCTCTCTCTCTCTCTCTCTCTCTCTCTCTCTCTCTCTCTCTCTCTCTCACATCTCTGTCTCTCTCTCTCTGCTCTATCTCTAGTTATGTAGCTACAGATTTTTCAACAAGTCCTTGTCTCTTATCCTATATTCTTCTTTTTATCAGTAAGATTCTTTAGTTCAGTTGCAACCTCAATATTAAAGTATATTCAGATCTCTAAGACTTGTTTCCTCACTAGTTTCAGTTTGTTACCTTTACTGAGATTTTTGGCTAATGTAATTCACTATTGCTATAGTCTCAATGATTTATTCTAAAATAATTTATAATATAATATAATTATAAAAATAATATTATAAAATAAGTTATCATATTTTACTTAACACTGTCTTTTCCTCTTACTTTCTCTGACCCTGTTCAGTGTTACCACCATTACATCTTGTAGTTGTCATATTTTGTTCGCTATCTTGAACATGTCACATCACTAGATCTTTACAAGTTTTAATAAATGACTCTCTGTATCTTCCTAAGGTGAACCTGATTTTCTTTACACCTCCTGACAAGGTCAAACTCTATATTCATCCTTAAAAGGTCAACTTTTTTGCAAAGACACGTTCTCTGACTTCTTCGTCTTCAAAACTGTGTCACTATGTTACAAAATTATTGATATTATAAGTTATCAATGAAATTATTTTTGTAATAGTTGTTCTGTTGTATATATCTACTCTCCCAGAAGAGATAATACCATAAAGAAGCAATGCATTGCATTAGCAAATTATAGGATTTGGAGACAAACAAGTCTGGTTTGAGTAGCAGTTAGCTTCTTACTTGTGTGACTGAGAACACTTTACCTAAAACCCTTTAGTGTGAGTTTTCCCACATACAAAAGGGCTATTTACATTGATGAATCTTGTAGATGAAGAAAGGAGATACGTTTGAGAAGTCCTTATGCCACAGATTTTCAATAATATTTTGGCTTCCTTCCCATGTTCGCCACTTTTTGTACCCCAAAGTTCGTTTAATTTTCCTATGTTCTATTTATGTTTTCAGTCTTTTTAATTCTGATATAAATTCTTCAAGAAAAAACTATGTGTTTTATGTATGATAGTAGCCTAGAAGTCTAGATCAATTGCAAGATTTTTTAAAAAGCCTTTTTCCTCCATGATTTCTAGGAAAAAAATCTAGCTTATGCTGGCAGAACTCAATGAATGGGGGAATAGCTGAATTTCCTGTTGAACGGAACTGGAGTTCTTTTTGCCTGACACTTTTCCTACTCTGTTCAGGAATCCAGTCACCTTTTTTCAATAAAACATTTCTCATGTATTGTCTGGCATTGCTTATTTGTAGTTCAGTGCAAACTGTAACCTAAATATTTCTTTCTCTGGCATGTCCCCAGTGATTGATCCTTTTAGTCATAATACACTTATTTTATTATTGACCAGTGACTTTTCAAGCCTGCAGAGATTATAGTGGTGTAGGCAACATCATCCATGGATAAGCTGAGTTTGGAAGATGTCTAGTATCCTCCTTCTGTTCAACCCACTGAGATAGAACAGTGTTCTGCTCTTATTAGTAGCAATTTAAGAAAATGTCCCTTTCCACATGTGTTGGAAGATAGCTTCTTATATGGTTTGTAGCTGACACTAAAGTTGTAGTTGTCATATTTTGTTCAAACTGCCATTATCAGGATAGAACTGGTGGAAGAGTGGAATCAAATAAAGGCCTGTATTTTCCAACAAATAAGCTAAAATATTTTAAATCTTAAAACCTTACATATATGTATGTATATACAAAATCTTAAAATATTACATATATGTATGTATATACAAAATTTAAAAATTAACACAATGGGGCACCCTGTTGGAAAGGCACAGAGTTGTTCCTGTTGTTAAAACCCTTAGTTCCGTTTTATGCAGCCATATCCAAAGCACGACATGGGTTCCAGCTTATGCACACCAGAAAGATCACTGGCAAAGGCAGAGCTGCTGCGGGACAGCCTGGGAAAGGAGGCTAGAAATGTCACAGTGGCACAGGAAAGAAAGAGGCTCTAGCTGCTCTTGAATATCAGGGCATCTACTATGCTGGATTAAAAGTAGCCTTCTTTTATTCTGTTCCAGGAGACAAAACTGGAACTGTCCAGATGGAAGGCCTGCTGTGGAAGGACACTGAAGTTTCCATCTGCAGTTCCAAGCTAGAGCACAATGGACCCTTAACATGATAGTGATGTCCTACATTTCGTCTGTGTCAGGCTCTGGTGTAAATATTCTACATGTGCGTGTACTTATCTATCTCTCAGACCAACACTTTGAGGCATATATTATACCATTCCTGTTTTTAAAATAAAGTGTCTGAGGCTCAGTTTGTTGCACAAGATCACAAAATTAATTAAAGGAAGAAGTAGGATTTGAGCCCAAGCATTATAGCATCATTCTGTCTCTATAAATAGTTGAGGCGAGATTTTCATATGTACTATGCTTTTGCCCTGGGTGTTCTCTAAGCTGTTTTTCATGTCGAAGTCTTTTAGAGACATATATTACTTATTATATATGAAATTGTTACAATTCTACCAAATCCATTGTGTTGGGATAACTTTTATAGATTGTTTGCATACTTTCCATTTTAATTGCCTGTTGGTGTAACACAACACAAAAATAAGAGCATGTAATTTTTTTTTTATCTTTGTTGGAAAGCAATTGCACTGGAAGGGGTCATTGTATAGCTCTCTTCCCTCTTGAATCATACAGTAAGCTTTATCTTTCTATGTTTGAGTTACTAAATTTGCTCTGAATGATTCAGATGGAAGAATACAGAAAAATGACACTAGTATTCACAGAATATTTTCTTAATGCCAGGAATAATGTGCTTATCTCAGAAAACTCTCCCTGCCCATTGGTGTTTGCAGGTTGGTGTTTCCATACAGGATTAGTATACTAATGAGTTCTTAGCTAGTTAATCAGCTGCTACAGTGGAATATAGAAAATGAAGGGTCAAGTTCTGTGTGGAGGGAGGACTAGAGGCATAAGAAAATTTCTCTACATTTTCAGAGGAGGGGTCGGTTGGAAAGGATCTGCCATTTGTGGATAGAAGTATTAGGATAGTATAATGGTAAAGACACCAAAACCCAAGTTTTCCGTCTAAAGGAAGGCAATTGATTGGGAGCAGGCGCTGAGAGCCATTCTATCTCTAGTCTTCAAACATTGAATACTGAGACTGCACTGTTCCACATACATGTGTCTGTGTGGAAAGGCAGAAAATCAGACACCATGCCTCACTGCTGGTTAATTAAATGTTGATTCCAAGGCAGCTGGTGGAATATGTGTATTATATATTATTCTCAGTTTGGTTTTTCTTCTTTTTCCTAAATCACACATTTTAATTAACCTGCAAGCCCTTGCTGGAGCTTTGAAAGAACTTAATTGGCCTGCAGGGACTGGAACACACAACAGCCAGAAAAGCCTACATCTCAGTTGTTTTCACTCTGAGGACTTATAAAATTGAAATTGTTTCATTTCATTCTTTGAAGCCCAGAGCTATGTGTGGATTCGTATTTGGAACTAGCAGAAGCATTCTTGAATGTTTAAGTAAGGATTGTAAAAAGGCATATTTAAATGGCTGAGAATATTTAATATGAGAATCTTTCACTCATTTAGTAGCTTTGAGTTTGGAGCAAGAGTAGAATTCTCTCATGTTTTTGCTTTGCTCACTGAAGATGGGAAATACTGACCTGATTTCCATGAAAAGTTTTAAAGTCAGCTGAGAAACCTCTTCACATTGAGACACCTTGAGAGATTCCAGATACTTTCCATTTGTCCAACAATGCTGAGAATCACAATGAATGTATGTAACTTTCCATCCAAAAGGCAATCTATATTAGCTTATCATTGTAAACTGATATATGGAGACCAGAGCTATAGGTAAACACATGCATATCTGTCATGGTTTATGTCAGTGGTCCCCAGGCCTCTTGTATTTGCATTGTGCATTTGTGATTGGTTCATTGTCTAGCGCTTGGATTGGTGGTGTCAGTGCTACACTCTCCTAGGGGTGGAGCCAAGATGTGATGTAATGGCAGGAAGAAGGTGTGTGTCTCTCTCTCTTGCCAGTTTCCAGCTTGCTGTTTGCAACCGCCATGAACTGTGGCCCCACCATGCCACCCTGCCTTGGAGCCAACTAAGTATGGACTGAAACCTCCAAAAACTGTAAGAAATAAACCTTTCCTTTCCCAACTTGGAGCATCAGGTATTTTGTCTCAGTGACAAGTGGAAAGTAACTAAGACAATATCCCTTATATGGAAGTGAAAATTCTCAGAATAAACCCTGAGAATGAATTTACCAAAGGAATGATAGTAAGGAGCAGAGCAACTAGACTTAATATGCATAGCAACTAGGCATTTTAGAATGTGATTGTGACCCCAGGACTAAGGAGGCCAAAACAGGAAGATCTTGAATTCAAATGCTGCCTGGACTCCATAGTGAGTTTGAGAATAGTGTAGATTACATAATAATGTTCTGTCTCAAAAAACAGAAACATAAGCTATCAAAGGTGATTGAGAAAAAAAAATGGTGAGGTACAGGGATATCCAGGGAAGACTCATGAAGAAAATATCTCAAAAAGAGAATGATGAATATGTCAAAAGTTTCACATTTTCCAAGAAAAGAAAGAAAGAAGGAAACAGCAACTGGATATTTACAAAAGTGAAAGGTAAAGGATGATAGATATTTTGTGCTTCACTTTTATTTTGTGTTAAAGTACCAAGGTCCTTTTACCTAGTGGTCAATTATTTATTGCTGGGTAACAAACTAATGCAAAAATTAGTGATGCAAACCTATAACTATGTACTTGCTAACTATTCTGTACATTGGAAATTTGGTCTGCATGCAGCTAGGAAATTCCTCTGTTCCACTTGTGTTGGCAGAGTTCAAGTTTATGTCCTCTAGTTGGTTTACCAGTTTGGAACTGGCTAATCTTAGGTGATCTCATTCATATGTGTGTAGGTTAGTAGCTCTCTCCATGGAACCTCTTATCATCCAGTAAAGTAGATCAAACTTCTTTACAAGATGACGAAAGTGTTGAAAGACATCAAAGCAGAAGCTTCAAGTATATGCAGAGTGATTCCTGGAAGTCAAGTCAAGTCACATTGCAAAGAAATGTGGACACAAAGTGATGTTATCCATTATTGTAACTCACAGTTAGATAATCAGAAACTTATGAGAATGTCTTCTGACTCTGTACCATGTGATACACATTAACATCTGGTCACAATTCGAACATGTCTTGCAAAGATATCTTTGCTTCTATTTGATTAGGAAAATTATTATAAAGATGGATACACAATGGATAAGTAATCCAAGAAGCCTCAAACCTTGGCTTAAATATAGATTTCTAATTTTTGACCCATAACTATAGCATGCCTTCTCTCATTCAAGGAGACAACTATTTTACCATTATACATATTCTAAATTTTTTGTGTTGGAAACTGCATTAAAAAGAGACCTCACTATGTTTGTCAGTGACCTTTATAAGGTTATACAAAATATAACTTACTTTCCAAAATTATGAGGAGGTAAGTATCTATCCATGACGGATATTAGCTTGTCCTAAAGCTCCAGTCCTTTTCACCCTTGTGGAGGACTAAATAATGGGTAATTTGTAGCACCCAGCTGACCTGAATCAGTGTGGTGCTGGGTGTGAGAGGCCCACCTGGGGACTGTTGCCAACATCATAAAAGGAGCACTGGAGGGGAAGAGGCACTGTTGATTTTCCTACAGAAGCTTTTGCTGGTTTTCCTGATACTAACGCTGTTGTTACCATCACAGGATCTCAGGTCTTTGATAACGCTGAGGATGACTGCGGTTCTTTTCAGGGAAGCTCAGATCCTTACCTTGAGCATCGCTTCCTGGCTCCAGTGCCTATTGACACAGCCTATTGGCACAGATCTGTTATCCCACTGGTGCAAAATTTCAAGCATCCACCACTGACCTTTGGGCCTTCCCAGTGAAGATCCTTGACACAGACTTGTATGACACATTGTTATGGGTCCTAGGCCTCCAGCTGGACTCATGAAGGACATTGCCATGGGCTGTAGGTCATCAGCTGGACTTGTTCAGGACATTGCTGTGGGATCCAGGCCCTCAACTGGGTTATTTGGGTCTCTAGTGTGTGGAAAGATCTCCCACACTTTTTTGCATTTGACTCTGGTAAGTATTATAAAATAATCCCATAAATTATGTGACTTTCATTATATCTTTTCCCTGGTAACCCCTGACTATAACTCTCACTCTCTCTTTCTTACCCAAAGGAAACATATGAATTTTGGTGTGTGTGGGTTGCAGTTAATGAAGAAGGATTTTCTTGTCAGTAACAACTGGGAAATGGAATACCCAGGCTTTACAGGCTTTATGTCTTCTTTAAGTATTGCCACAAGCATTGAGATTCAATTTTTAAAGAGAAGTTTCATAATCAAAAGCTGGCGATAACTTGAGCATATAATACATCACAAAATAAGAAACACAAAACCTATAAGAGCAAACAAAAAAAGACTAAACAGTGGATAAACTGTACTTATTTGCTGCTTTGAGCTAGGCACTAGGAAAGTGTATAATCCACATGATCTCACTCAATTCCACAATGACCAGCAAGGCACCTTTTTAAACCCAATTTTACAGATGAAAAAATTGTAAGTCAAAGAGGTTAATAACTTGTCTAAGGTCACAAGCAAGGAAGTGGTGGAAAATGGGTTTTGACTACATTCTGCATGGTTTCAGTGGCCTCATTCTTTCCTTCTCACAAGGGTAATAGATTCATCTTAACAAAATTTCATTAAGAAAATCATATTCTGTACAATATGTAGAGCTCTTTATCTTCCAATTTATACTTTAATTCTTGCATTCTATAAATTCTTGAATTCATGATGCTTTATAATACAAAGATTTTCCAGATATCCCTGACTCCACAGACTTTTAAAGTTTTTTCCTTGCCTGGAGTTTCTCTTCTTCCCTTTTATCAGCTTGTGATCAGGGCAGAATAAGCCTGCAAAATGCTGATCAGCCCATCTGGTTTCTGGTTAGCAGACTGGTAGGGAAAGAGATAAAAAACAATCATCAAAACAAAGTTACATTTCTAAGGAACTTCAGTTGCTTCTGTTGTGACCATCTATCCCTAGTTTGGAAAAGAGGTTGTTTACATGCTCTTAACCACTCTCCTGATTCTGAAAAGAATTCTCCTTAAATGAAGGCGGCACAAAAGTCTGTGGAATTAAATTCACTCAACTTTGAACATTTCAGGATTTCTTCCCCCAAAAAGAGAATATCACCATATGAAAACTTTAATCTACTTTGCTTATTTTTGTGAAACTAGCAAGGAATTATGTTTATCACTCTTCTGCCTCTGTTTAATACTAATTCAAGGGTCTACTCAAGCTATTTGATTGGTTCTCTCATTTTTTAAGAAAAAAAAGGTGCATAAACTGGGCACCGAATGTTTGTTTCCACTTTATAAAATTGCTTATGTTAATTATAAAAGCATTGGGACCTAATTATAATTTATGCACTGAGACTCTAAATTTTGCACAGATTTAATATAAAACCAAGTCTTCCTATTTCTCTGTCTTGTGATTTCTTCTATGTCCCTAAAATGATGCTGAGTAACTATGGACTACATTGAGAGATGGGATGGGTAGGAAGTGTAATAATCATTAGTATTTGTGTCTGATAGAGCACTTGCCATGTGACTAGCTCTTGGATGAGGCTGTCCATACTTTAATTATTGAATTCTTAGCACACCCCAATGAGCTAGATGTATAATTAACCCATTTGACCCACAAGACACTTGAGACATAGGGAGGTTGAGACATTGCCCAAAGCCCTTATGAGTGGAATTGAGAATTGTTCTGAAAATTTTAAACTGTCTGTACTGTCCTAGGCCGTACAACAAAACATCATAGACTAGAAGACTTGCTAAACAGAAAAATTTGGTTTTTTACATATCTTGATGCTGATAAATTCAAGATCATGGCATCAAACACCAGATGGTTCATAAATGACCATTTTATCCTATCCTATCCATCTTATCCTTCACATGAGAAAAACAACACTTGAGTTTCTAGAGTCCTTTTGTTAAGGTCAGCAAAAGCACCACCCTCAAGGTCAACCATCTTGCCATGTCCTTATCTTCACATGCCATCACATTGTAGTAAGTTTTGAACATATGAATTATGGAGGAACACAAACATACCATCCACTGCGACATTTGACTGTTTCTGGTCATGATGTAAAATAAACCTTTTCTTTTGAAATAATGGGAGATTCAAATGCAATGATCAGAAATTGTACAGAGTCTTGTATGCTTTTCATGTATAATCCTCAATAATTATATTTTGCAAACTATGTAGTACAGTATCACCAGAAGGATATTGTTATTTATACAGTCCAGATTCAGAGCAGTTGTATTACAAAGAAAGTCCCTTCTACTATCCCTGGGTATCCACACTCACTTCTTTTCAACCTCAAACCTCTGAAAACCACCAATTTATTACACATACATTTATTTTGTCACTACAAGAATGTTATGTATATGTAATCATTTACATGCATAATTTTTTTCAGTCAGAATAATTCTCTGGGGATTCAAAGATTATTGAGGATATCAACAGTTTTGTTTTTATTTCTGAGTAGTATTCTGTGATCATAGTTTAAACATTTACTTGTTGAGTAACATCTAGTCTATTACACATTTTTGGTCTGTTAAAAATCAACCAGCTATGAACATTGGCATGTGGTTTTTCTCTGTAAACATAACATATTTTTCTGATATAAATGCCAAAGTATGAATTTGTTTTATTGTATGGTGACTGCACAGCCAGTTTCACAAGAAGCTTTCAAATTGTTTTCTGATGTTACTGTGCCATTTTACACTACCACCTCCCAGGTACAAATAAACGGCTTTCCTGCCAACCCTGTCAGCGTTTGGTATTGCCACCATGCTTGCCATGCTGACGGGTATGCAGTGATACTGCACTAAGGATCTCAGTTTCATTTCTCTGGTGGTTAATGTGGCTGACACCTTGTGTGTGCTTAAACAGATACGTTCATCAGTGAGATGTCTCCTCCTGCTTATTGCCCGTTTTGTAATCAGATTTTGTGTTTGATTTCTGACTGTTACATGTGCAGAGTTCTTTATAAACTCTAGATGCTAATTCTTAGATGTGTAAATTGTAAATATTGTCTCCCAATCCTTGTCTTCTTTCTTCATTCCCTTCACAGGAGTTTTGACAGAGCAAAATTTTATATTTTACTGAGTTCAGTTTCAATTTGTACTTTTGATGCAAAATCTAAGACCTCTTTGCCTACCCATAGATTCTGAAGTTTGGTGAGCTTTTAGTTTGTTTTCTGTTTTTTTTTTCTCCTAAAGAATTAATATCAAGGGGATTTTAGTCCATTATGTGTTACTGTAGTGAAATGCCTAATGCTGGGTAGGCTATTTTTTAAAAAAGCTTATTTTTGACTCATGACTTTCGTCCAACATTGAAGGCCCACATATGGTGACGGCCTTTTTATTGGCAGAATATTTAGGTGGCACAGGACATCATGTGACACAAGACAGGGATGTGCATGTGTGCTTGTCACCCTGGCATTCAAATATTGGGCTCCCTCTTGGTAACATTGCTTAACCCTAACCACCTCCCAAATGATCCACTTACAAGTACTGTCAATCAAATTTACTTTCCACTTTATTATTACTTCAAAATGGAGATTAAATTTGAACACATGAACCCTTGGTGGACAAATTCAAACCGTAATGCAGGGGAATTTCCATAAACATTTTGATTGTTTTCTTAGCACAAATCTTTCAGACCACAACAGGATAGAGTAATATAGTAAAAAAAAGAAAGACACAAAACAAACAAACAAACAAACAGCCTGCCAGTCAATACTACCATAACCAACAAAGCTGTCCTACTACAGTGATATAGAAATTAAAGCCTCCTTATATAAACAGAAACAAACAAGCAAAAATGTATTCACATTTCAGGAAAAGAAAAATAGTATGATGTTTTTACAACAAATGGTGCCACCCTTGTTTGAGGAACCCTAGAGGATGTCACGTATTACAGAAAAGTCAGTACTTAGGGGAAAAATGGAAAATGCATGTGTATGAATCTTAATGACCAAGGTTACCCTAGCAGCAGGTAGGGTACCCATTCTAATAGCCATTCTAATAAATGTCTGGAAACTAATAGTCATCACTTTAAGCACCTCATATAATTGTGGAGACCAAAAGTAATTTGTATTAATTTCATGATGTCTCAATAAACTTAGTATTAAAATATTTATACAAGGTTTTGTTTTTTTGAAGTGTATAAATATGTTTTTGGTTACATTTGGTTACATTCTAACATTGTAACATTCAAATATATGAAGCAAACATTTACAGAATTAAACACAGAAATAGACAACACTACTATAATAGCAGGAGACTTTAGTATGTCATTATCAATAATGATTAGAAAAACTAGACAGGAGATCTATAAGTAAACAGAATTTGAGGAAATCGTAGACCAAATAGACTTAGTAGACACGTACAACTCACTCCACTGAACAACAGAAAATACACATTTTTCACAAATACACATGCAATATTCTCCAGGTAAAACAAATGTTGGTCCCACAAAGTCTTAGTAAATTTAAAAATACAGAAAACATGCCAAGTATATTTTTAATAACAATGAAGTTAAAAATAAATAGTAGTAAAAAAATGAAAATTGTCACAAATATGTGGCAATTAAACATAAAAACAAGTCAGTTGAAGGACAAATATCACAAGAAATTAGAAAATGAAATGAAAACACAACCTATCAAAATGATGTAATATAGCAAAAGCTGCACTGGTAGATAAGTTTATGATGGTAAGTGCTTGCATCAAAATATCTAAAATCAATAATCTAAATTTACATCTCAAGGAAACAAAAAATCTGAAAGAAAAAGAACAAACTGAGTCTAGTGTTAACAGAAGTCTAGTCTAGTATTAACAGAAAGAAAGAAATAACAAAGAATATAGCAGAGAAAAATTAAATATAATATTGAAAAGCAATAGGAAAAGTGAATAAAAGTAATATTTTTAAAAAGATGAACAAAATTGAAAAACTCTTAGCCAGTCTAAGAAAAAGAGATAAAATTCATATAAATAAAATGTCAAATGAAACAGGAGACATTACAATTGACTCTACAAAAACAAAAATAACTAAGAGACTATTATGAACAATTATGTGCAGCAAACTGAACAACTTAGAAGAGATATGTAAACTCCTAGGAATATACAAGCTACAAAGCTGGAATCATTAAGAAATAATACAGAAGTGAAAAGATGGCAGACCAGTAGGTAGCAGGATACAGAACCTGTCTAAGAGAGACGGCTCAGATGCCAGAATAGAACACCCTGGAGAGACCCAGAGAGGGAGATGGATTCTCTCAACCCAGGAAGAAACTGAAGGGAAAGGAGCTGCTTGAATACGAAGTCTCAGGGCTACCATTAGAGAAGCTAAGATCAGTGAGCACGGCGCTCTCGCTGAGCCACCTGAATTTGTGCCCGAGGTCAACCTGAGTATCTGAACCCATGCTGATGTGACTGGCTTGAGAGGTCCAGAGCCTGGAGCTGAACTGGCCCTGCATGCAACTTGCCCAGAGGCACTGTGGATTCCCGCCACAGCCATGCTGAAGTCAAAGGTCGGAGAGCCCAACAGAGAACTGAGTAACAGAGCGACTGGCATCAACCCACAGTGAGTGCTGGGAATAAAACCCTCCCATTGGAAAGGGACAACCAAATGGATGACATGTTGGAGTCGGGCAGGACGGCCCTAACTTGGTAAGGAAGTGGCTTCAGTTGGTTGCTCCCCTTGCAGAGCTGCTTGGTGGGATCTGCTTGGCCTGGGCCATACCCCTGGCTGGGAACCAGTGGGTCATCCCAAACCAATTCCCTAAGCACAGTGCGCACTGATGCAGTGAAGGCCCATGAAGTCTGACTGGCCTGGAGGGGAGGAACCAGCATACACTGCCCTTGCTTGCACCTCAGTGACTGACAGTGGACTGGAGTGGGCAGAAACCCCTAACCTGCATGCTCCAGAGGAACCCCCAACCAACAAGAAAAGGGGCTGGGAATTACACTATGCACTTGTATGGAAAGAACCAAAAATATGATGAGAGAGAGAAATAAGAAAAAGCCTCCAACTCCCAACCCTGAGAATATTGATCCAGGAGAGGTAAATACAAAAAAGATTGAGGGCAGCAAACATGCAACATCAAACATGGTGTCGGCGGACATAAAGATATCTTCCAGACCTCGTAAATGAGATCAAAACTGAAATATTAATTCAAGTTTAGGAAGAGATAAGTAGATTAATAAAAGAAAGGCTAAGCACCTCTCAGGAAGACATAGATGGAAGAATGGAGGAACACAAAAGAAGGAGAGAAATGTTCAACGAAGAATATAAAGAAAACCTAGAATACATGAAGCAGATTCAAAGAGATTACCAGGAAACTAAAAACTCCATTGAAAGCTGGCAAAACTGCTTAAAAGAAACTGAGGATAGACTATCAAAACTTGAAGACAGTTTTGCAATGTGTGAACATGAAAGGAAAGATATCTTAAAAATAACAAGGAAACAGGCAGTAACAATAAAAAGGCTAGAAGACAACAAGAGGATCTATAACCTAAGAATAAAACATGTGAATGAAGAAGCAGGAGTCAAAACAAAGGAATTTCAAAGGCTATTCACAGCAATTATTAAGGAAAACTTCCCAAGCATAACAAAAGGAAATGATATGCAGATGTATGAAGCATACAGAACTCCAGCCACCTACAACCAAAACAGAGCTACATCCAGACACATAATAATCAAGATCTCAGAAATTCAATGTAATAACAGAATATTAAAAGCCATCAGAGAAAAGAAACAGATTGCCTATAAAGGAAAACCCTTCAAAGTCATGGCAGACTTCTTGACACAGACCATCAAATCAAGAAGAGCTTGGAGCAAAGTAATTCAAGCCCTGAAAGAAAACAACCTGCATCCCACATTGACATACCCTGCAAAACTCTCTCTAGAAATTAATGAGGAAATAAGATGCTTCTGTGACAAAGAGGAACTGGGAGAATTTGTGACCACCAATCCAACCCTACAAAAAATACTGAAGGACATTCTAGAGAGAGAGAAAAAGAATACGAGGATTTCAGGACCAGCGGTAGAGAGGCCTGAATGAACAGGGCAGAAAGTGGAGTGAAAGAGAAAAATAGACAACCAATGGCAGAAAATAGAATAGCAGAAATTAGGCAGAGAAGATTGGCTGTAATCTCTAATATAGATGGCCTTGATATACTAACAAAAAGAAACACATGCAGAGTAGATCAGGAGATAGGGTCCATCGAGATGCTCTGTATAGGGACTTAGTGGGACCCCAAATAAGCAGTGCACCCTATGGGAATGAAAGGGGAGGAATTGTCTAAAAAAGGAAGACAAATGATATTGTTAATAGGGAAACAAGATTTAAAATCCACATTATTCTCACCACTCTGCTTAGATGGGTTATATGCTGTCCCAGTTTGTCTACTTATAATAGATTTGAGGGCATGGTCAGCTATCCCAAAAATAGCAGGATGTATTATGGTAATCATCCTTAATTTCCTATCAACTCGATCTGAAGCTCTGTATAACTTACACTGTCTTATTATGACTGATCTGATGTGAATCTGGTTTGAGTGCTGTTTTGTATTGACTGATTTTATTCAAGTCTGTTATGATTGATAGCATCAAGTCTAAGAGTATAGGCAACTACACTGAAGAGACAAGATTCATTAAGATACACACTCTGGTTTGACTATTAACTGCTTTTGAAGTCTTATAATGTCTCCAAGTCTTAGTTTTTATTAATGTTATTATATACTGCTGAGACATCATGGTAACCATTGTAGATCACTTTGTATCATGGTTTTATATGAGTTTTTTGCTTCATGCTTTTCTAGGAATTGTTTTGTTTTGTCTTGCTTTGTTTTGTTTTTCCCTCTAATAAAGAAAGGATAGATATACATGTAGAGACTCATCCATGTGTAGAGCTTATAAACAGTTTATGAGAACCAATTATATAATGCATGATGACATGAACAACTGCTTTGAAGAAAGAGACACTATAGTACCCAGTGCTGTTTCCGTAATGTCATGATGTGAAATCCAGCAAGACTTTCATTCTTTGTTCTAAGTGATTTTTAGCTTGTTTTGTTTTGTTTAAGTTCAACATACATGAAGGTATGGACAGCTGTTTTGAAGAGAATGAGAGACACTTTGGCAGCCATTCTTAGCTTCCCTATTGACTGGTCTTAAAGACTTAAAATGCCTTCCTCATCCTGTTCAGATGAGTTCCATACTATGTTGTTTCATGTGATTTCCCTGTATGTGATGATATGGACAACTATTTGGAAGAAAATAAGAGTCAATATGATAGATAGTGAGTGAATATCTCTGATTGTCTAGCTTTGAAATTTATGTCTCTTACATTGCTTTCTTGTGATCTGTTTTGTTCTGTTTTGTTGTGTTTAACTTTATCCTTTTGATGTAATTGCATGTATGTTTAAGTGTGTAAAATGGATAACCATATTATTGTTTTTGTTAGATCATGGAGCAGAACTGTTAACGTCTCACTGTTTGAATGTCTACGTTGCATGTTTTAATTTTGTAATTTGAACAACTATTTCCAAGATGTCAGTATGTAATTTGTCAAGTAATGATTTCTTAGTGTTCCTTTTTTTGTTCTTTTCCTTTTTTCCTTGGGATTCTGTATTGTTACTACCCTTTATTGTGTTTTGTTTTGTTTGGGTTTTTTTCTCTACTTAAATAAAATTTTAAAAGAAAGAAATAATAGACTTCTGGGAAGTAAAAAGATTGAACCAGTAGTCAGAAATCTCCTAATATAAAGAAATCCTAGACAAGTATGATATAGTTTCATTGTGTAATTCCGTAAAACAAATAATAATTAACACCAATTTCCCCAAATGCTTCCAAAAAAAAACTGAAAAGGGGGCTATGTCTAAATTCATTTTATGAAAACTGCATTCTCCTGATCCTGATTCCAAAGACAGATCAAGATACTACAAGAAAATAAAGTTATTCTGATGAATATTGATGAAAAGAATTTCCATGAAAATGCTAGTAAATCCAATTCCATAACACTATAATCAAGTGGTATGTATTCCTGATATACAAAGATGATTCCACATGTGAAAATCTATCAGTGCGATATACTACATTTACAAAATGGAAAACCAAAATTATATGATAATATTAATTAACATTAAAATAGATCTTGACCAAATTCATCACCGTTTCATGACCAAAAAACCCCAATAAACTAGGAGTAGGAGATTATTGTGATATAATATAATCCAGGAATAAAATCTTACAGCTAATGTTATATCCAGTTGAGAAACTCTAAAAATCTTTCTTCTAACATCCTTATCAAGGCAAGGATGTCCACTCCTGAACATCTAATTAACATAATATTATAAATCCTAGAAAATGTAATCAAGAAAAAAATGGTATCCATATTGAAAAAAAATTATTTTTGTAAATTAAATGACATTAGATGTAGAAAGTCTTATAGAGTCAAGAAAATGCTTTTAGAATTAATAAAAACATTCACCTGATATATACAATATCAACATAGATTTTGGTAGCATTTCTACATCCTAACAATAAATAATTTGAAAGAAAATTAAAGAAATATTTCCATTTATCACAGTATCAAAAAAAAGTAAAATACTTAGCAATAAATGTAAGCAAAGAGGTGAAAGGCATGCACAATGTAAAGTGTAAAACATTGCTGAAAGAAATTGAAGCAGTCACAAATAAATGAAAACACATCCTACGTTCCTGGTCTCGACTTAATATTGCTTAAGTGTTCATACTATCTAAAGTGATTTACAGGTGAAATTCAACCTCTGTCAAAACTCCAGTTGTGTTTTTGCTAAAAATATGAAAAACTGATGCTGAAAATTCAAGTGGAATCTTAAGGGACTCTAAACACAACAACCTTGAAAAAGAACACTTTCCTGAATTTCAATATATTACAAAGTTAGAGTAGTCAAAAATTTGGATTGGAAGAAGGACATACGTACAGAAAAGAAAACCTAGAAATAAACCCTGTGTGTATGTCAAATGATCTTTAACAAAGGTCTTCACGATGAGGAAAGAGTAATCCCTTTCATGAATGATGCTGGAGATGCTACATCTCAAATAAATGAATAAAGTTAGATCTTTACCTTACAGTATATACAAAAAGTAACTCAAAGTCCATTAAAAGTATACATAAGTCACAAAACTGCAAAATGTGTAGACATGGGGCAAAATCTTTACATTCGATTTGGCTTGAATAAGACACTGAATGAATAAGCAACAAAGGCAAAAATAGACAAAAGGACTTATATCAAACTTCTTATATCAAAGACTTCTGATATCAAAGTAAAGGCAATCAAAGAATGCAAAAAAGAAAAATATAGAATGCAAGAAAGCATTTAGAAATCATACATCTGGCAATGCTATCAAGAATATATAAAGAATTCCAATAACAACAACAAATGAATAATTCAAAAATAAGCAAAGAATTTAAATAGACATCTTTCTGAAGGAGATTAAAAATAGAAAATATGAAAAGATACTCAACATTCCTAATCACTAAAGGAATGAAAATTAAAACTGCAATACCTCACACCAGTTAGTATGGCAATTACTTTAAAAAGCAGAAAATAAAAAGTATTGGTGAATATGTTGAGAAAAGAGCACTTGTGCACTGTGGATGCTATGATATAGAGCAAAGTTTCCTCAAAAAATTAGACATATAGTTACCACATGTTTAAGCAACACTTCTTCATGTACATACCCAAATGATTGAAAACAGGATCTTGAATAGATGTTTGCCTGCCCATGATTATTGCAACATTACTCACGATATTTAAAGATGGTTGCAACACAAATGCCTGTCAATGGATGAAGAAATAAATATTATGAAGAATATACATACAATGGACTATTACTAAGTCATTGAAGAGCAAATCCTGTCACTTGCAACAATAGACATGAATCTGAAAGGTATTACACTAAATAAAAGAATCCAATCAGAAAAAAGCAAATACTGAATGATTCCACTCATAGGATGTGTGCAATCCTATTGTAAAGTCATAAAACAGAAACTAGAATTATGGTTGCCAAAGATTATGGGGAAGAAAAAATAAGAAATTATTCAATGGGTACAATTTCAATTTTGCATGATGAATAGTTTCAAGAGGTGTGTTTCATGACAACACCAGTATAGTTAGTACTACTGGTTATGGTTCCAGTGGTTAAAACAATTGTCTTAGTTACTTTTCTCACTGCTGAGACAAAACATCCAACACACAATGTTAAAGGAGGAAAGATACATTTGGACTCACAGTTTGTAGAGGTTTCAGTCCATACCTCACTGGCTCCACAGCAGAGTGGCATGGCCGATGGATATCAAGGAGAAAGCAAACAGCCCATGGCAAAGCAGGACAGGCAGGAGACAGCCAGTAGCAAACAATGACAGCAGCAGAAGCCACAGTAGCAAGCAATGGCAGCAGTCCCTTGTATTCCATCCAGGGCACCTACCCTCAGGGTAAATAGCACTCACACCAAGGGTGGGGCATTCTTAATCCCAAAATCACATACCTAATCTCAGCACCATATACCCTAGATCCAGCCACCTCTTAAAAACCCCACCTATGACCACATGAGGCTTTGAGGGGACATCTAGAACAAAAGCCTTAACAACAAGCAATAGTCATATTTGTGTGTACATATTTCTGGGATCTCTAACATTGCATTGATTCATGTCTGTTTCCCTGTCAAAACACAGTGTCTTGAAAGCTATAGTTCCTTAGGAAGCCTTAATATAGGGTACAGTGACTGTCATATAAAATAGATGATTCTCTGGAGCATGTATAAGTTGGCTCTTCACCGTTGGTACAAAATACGTGATATTCACAATTCAAAGGAGAGGATTTATTTTGACTCACAGTTTCAGAGCTTTCAATGCATAGTTGGCTGGCTCCAAGGGAGCTACCTTGTGACTGAATTAGTTACTTCAGAAGTGAGAGCAGAGTTACTGTGACCTGGCCAATGGAGGAACAGGGTCGGTGACTGTCTGCACATGTGGACGATAGAGGAGTCTCCTAGAAGTTTGAATTATAATGATGGGTTGTGGAAAGAAAAATTCACATTGCCCCAAACAATAGATTGTTGATGGATTCAAAATTTCTCTCAACTCTGTGATTACTCAGATGTGGTTGAAGTTTCGTCTTGCACATTATATCTTAATTTAAAAACACATTTTCATTGAGAGAATGTAGCATTAAAATGAGCAACTTTATGATCCATTTCATTTTGCTCCTTTGCAGTCTGGCTAACAATCTATTTTAATAAGCAAGTGGTTGTGGAACTGCTGTCCGCTCATGTAAGTGAGAAGGCGCACTCATCTTCCCTCTTCACTGTGATTAACTTCATTTATTTTTTAAAGCTTCCTGAATTTCAGCTCATTGTTCAATTGGGAATCATATCTGTTCTATTTAGAGCAGTTGTTTTAATTTCCAGATTCCAAACAGACATTATTTTTGTGATTCACTTCCCTTCACTTTTTGCTTTGGTTTTACTGAATGTGATTTATGCCAATTTTTTTCCCTGTGCCTACTAGAGATTACTTTAACTATGAGTTACTTATCTTTCTTCTCTCCCTTTTGCTCCCACTCTAATACCACTAGAAAAGTCTTGAGTATAGAGAAAATGGGAATTATATGGAGTGAATTTTTGCTTTTTAATGCTGTTTCACACATCATTACTTTGAAGCTTCAGTGCACATATATTTTACATACTCCCACAATGGACTACCAAGTGAAAATACCAACATATCATAGGAATATAAAGTGTCAAGAGCATTTTACTACATGCTGTTTTCAAAGTAACTGTTATCTCACATGATACAACATATGTCAGGATTAATTCATTGAAAGTCTGCATAAAAACAAAGGAAAAGCTTGGAAATGAATATGTGCTGCCC